>QNTS01001701.1:174606-206680 GCA_003317085.1 Hucho hucho | reverse complement strand
CCCCACTGTACCTGTTCTACTCCACTGTACCTGTTCTACCCCAAAGTACCTATTCTACTCCACTGTACCTGTTCTACCCCACTGTACCATTTTTACCCAACTTTATCTGTTCTACCCCACTGTAACTGTTCTACCCCACACTATCTGTTCTACCCCACTGTACCTGTTCTACCCCACTGTAACTGTTCTACCCCACAGTATCTGATCTACACAACTGTACCTGTTCTATTCCACTTTTCCTGTTCTACTCCACTGTACCTGTTCTACTCCACTGTACCTGTTCTTCCCCACTGTACCTGTTCTACTCCACTGTACCTGTTCTACCCCGCTGTACCTGTTCTACTCCGCTGTACCTGTTCTACTCCACTGTACCTCTTCTACTCCACTGTATCTGTTCTACCCCACTGTATCTATTCTTCTCCACCGTATCTGTTCTACCCCACTATATCTGTTCTACTCCCCTGTACCTGTTCTACTCCACTGTATCTGTTTTACCCCACTGTATCTGTTCTACTCCACTGTACCTGTTCTTCCCCACTGTACCTTTTCTACCCCACTCTACCTGTTCTACTCCACTGTACCTGTTCTACTCCACTGTATCTGTTCTACCCCTTTGTACCTGTTTTACCCCACTGTACCTGTTTTTATCCACTGTACTTGTTCTACCCCACTGCAGTCTTCTGCCCTTCGCCGTTCCCTTTGGATAGTTCCGTGTCCCATAGCTTAAAACCTTACAGTTGACCCTATGAAAACATTATTGAGCAGTAAACTCCAATCCCAAAGCATGTAGGATCCATCCTCAATCACAGAGTTCCTGGCAATCTGATCATAGCTTGTGTTGCCCCTTATACAGTATATAGACAGAGAGCTTTCTGGTTTGGTGGCACTAAACCCTACAGAAAAGGTACAAGTCCTTTGCTGAGTTCACAACATAGGGGAGCTGGTTATAGTGGAGCTGGTTATAGGGGAGCTGGTTATAGGGGAGGGGATTGTGTGACATTGTCAGCTGTAGTGACAGGAGGAACTAGAGCCCTCTAGAGTCCTCATCAATTCCTCTCTCCTTTTTTCTCCTCCTCCCTCACTCTCATTAGAGAGGGGTCCTGTCACAGAAGATTCACACTCTTTCTCTCATAAACTATCTCTCTCTCCAACCATCTATCTCTCTTTCCCTCCCTCTCTCTCCTTTCATCTGACACCGAAAGAGGATTCACAGCCTCCCTCAATCCCCTCTCACTCCCTTCATCCATGTCCCTCATACTGTAGTGTTGCTTTGTTCACTTTTGGCTGAGGAACAGATTCAATTATACTTAGAATTTAGACTTTGGTGTTCTACTCATTCTTCCTCCTCCCTATAGACTCTAAGGGAAATATTTTTTGGGGGTTCCAGGTACCCAAAAGGGTTCAACTTGGAACCAAAAAGGGTTATCTTATGTGGACAGCCAAATAACCTTTTTGGAACCCTTTTGTTGTACCTTCCGTCCTCTCTTTCTCTCTCAACCACCCCTCCCTCTCTCTCTCTCTCTCTCTCTCTCTCTCTCTCTCTCTCTCTCTTTCTCTCTCTCTCTCGCTCTCTCGCTCTCTCTCTCTCTCCAGTGTCCAATCAACTGCCCAGCAGGGCCTAAGGGTCCCCAGGGACTGCAGGGGGTCAAGGTAATTGAGTCATCATCAGGAGAAAAACAAAATATTTTCCCATCAAGAATCAAAATAAGGTTATTCTGTATTCTGTGTACAGTATTCCTGTCAGTGCCGCTGTCATTTATTGGCTGAATAATTAGTTCATTGATTTAAACATCTATTTGTATTCATTAGGGATCACCATTAGTTGTTGCCAAGGCAGCAGCTACTCTTCCTGGGGTCCAAACACATTAAGGCACTTACATTACATATAAAACACAAGATAAAACAGTACATCATATAACATTATTACACCACTGCATATCTACAATACAAAATGTACGTGTGTGTAGAGTGCGTGTGCTAGCACTTGTGTGCGCTAGCACACACACTGTTCCGTAAGGTGTATTCTTATGTTTTTTAAATCTGATTCTACTGCTTGCATTATTTACCTGATGTGGAATAGAGTTCCTTGTAGTCATGGCTCTATGTAGTACTGTGCGCCTCCCATAGTCTGTTCTGGACTTGGCATGTCTTGTGGGGTTTGCATGGACATCTATTACTGTGATAAGGATGCTATATCAGTAGACTAACTTAATATTCTCTTTTAGGGACACAAAGGCCGTGCTGGTGTGCTGGGAGAGCCTGGTAGCATTGGGAAACTGGTGAGTCTTATCGAGTCTGTCTGTCTGTTTATTGACGTCCCAGCGATTCTGTGTTTTGTTGGTCTCTGTCTAATCATTGACACCTGCAAGTGCATTCACAACAAAGTTGAATAGGTCACAGATGCATGGTCTTGGATCTGTCTGATTCATTTATATCTTACAATAATTTGGGGGTGCAAAAAGCAGTCTTTTCACACAGTAACAAACACAAACACACACACACACACATGCACACAAACACACACACACACACACCAGTAGAAGAAGCAGGCTTAGTGCTAATGAAGCCCCCTGAGGCACATGACTGGCACTAATCTGGGTGAGATTAGTCAGGCCTTGCCCGGGCAGCCAGGCAGCACGCAGCAAGCTCAGATGAAAGGGATGGTTGAGAGCCAGGTACATGTGGAGTGGATAAGAGAGTAGGAGTTAGAGCGGCCTACTCAGCCTGCTGCTTTAAGCAGAGCTAATGAGCCCCCAGTGAGACCTGAGACACTCCTCCAGAGTAGGAAGGTTTAGCACCTGATCTGCACTCTGTCTGTCTCAGTCTGGCACTGCACTGCTGATCACTGCTCAGTGACTGAGTCAGAGGCACTAACATGAACACACACAGAGAACACTTCATTCTACTGGCCGGTTTCAGTTAGCTTCTCTTTACTAAGGAGTTATGTGGTAGAGAGAATCAGCTGGCACCAATACATACATGAAACACTGAGTTATGTTATTGTCACACTTTTCATTTCTATCGCCCTCCTTCTCCTTCTCCTTCTCCTTCTCCCGCTATCTCTCTCTCTCTCTCTCTCTCTCTCTCTCTCTCTCTCTCTCTCTCTCTCTCTCTCTCTCAGGGTACGAAGGGAGAGGTCGGCGTCTCTGGGGAACAGGGAATCCCAGGACCCCCGGTAATGACCTTCATCTACCTATGACTGAACTTACATAGACAATGTTTATTTACATTTTATTTGAAGCCCTTTTTCTCTCCAATTTCGTGGTATCCAATTAGTAGTTACAGTCTTGTCTCATCGCTGCAACTCCCGTACGGACTCGAGAGAGGTGAAGGTCGAGAGCCGTGCATCCTCCGAAACACAACCCAACCAAGCCGCACTCCTTCTTGACAATGCCCACTTAACCCGGAAGCCAGCCGCACCAATGTGTCAGAGGAAACACTGTACACCTGGCAACCGTGTCAGCGTGCACTGTGCCCGGCTTGCCACAGAATCTCTAGTGGCACAGCTAGCACTGCGATGTATAGATACACAATGTTATGAAAACATTATAGTACAGCAATATGCCCAGAGTCCAGACATTGTGAGAATGAAATACAGATATGATGCCACTTTTACTTATGCAACATCAACATGACTTTTATTTCAACTCTCTTTCTCTCCATGTCAGGGTCCTATGGGATTGAGGGGTTACCCTGGAATGATGGGCCCCAAGGGAGAGGCGGTAAGTTAAAACACACCTCTCTACCTCCTTTACCACACTCCCTCAATCCATCACACTTTGAAGTCCTCCATCTCTCCTCCTTCCCCTGTTTGCTTCTATCTGCATAATAAATACTATCGGTCCCTTTCTATGGGGACATATGGAGAGAATCCAAACTCTCTCTCTCTCTCCCCCCCCTCTCTCTGTCTTTTTTCCCCTCTCCCCTTCTCTCTCTCTGGGTGTTGTCTGGGGCCACTGTTCCTCCGTCTATAGTTAATGATCCAGGAGAGACATCCATCTTAGCATTAGCTGTGTTAGCCAAGTTAGCACCCAGGCCCAGCTAGGTGCCAAGCAGAATGGCTGGCTGTTTGTGTATATCTCATATTGCCAGAAGTACTAATCGCTACCTGATAATCATCCTTTTATCACAGTGATTAGCATGTTAGTGCTCATTAGCATGTACATAGACACTGAAGGAGATACATAAATATAAATAAGGGTCGAAACATACAAGTGATTAGCCATTTATTACTATGAATGACCGTTATCTACTCCCTGAAATGCTAATGAGCAGGAAGTGACTCATTCTCATTTCCTGTATCTGGCAGGGACCTCGTGGTTACAAGGGCATCAATGGACCAGTTGGCCAACCTGGACCCCCAGTAAGTATCTAGGTCTTGGAAACTGGTATTTCCCATTGTGATGGGAAATGATGGGTCGATGGGTCTAATTGATAAATCTGATCAGAAGATTTTGTCTCTCCCCGGTAGGGTGAGGAGGGACCCCAGGGACCACCTGGAGAGGCTGGGGAGAAAGGAGATTTGGTGAGTGTTTTATCTACCGGCTATAAATCTTCTCATCAGTGTCTAACTTACTCACATGGATGAGGATGATAATGAACATGATGTTGATGAAGATTATGATAATATTTTCTACAGGGTGGCCGAGGTATCAAGGGCCCACAGGGAGCCGTTGGCAAGAAGGGAGAGAACGTGAGTGAACACACTGACTTCACCCGTCTATTTAATATTCGAGTCTGGTATCTGCTATTACTACAATGTAACACAGTCTACTGTTCATATGGTAGTCTGGTATCTGCTATTACTACAATGTAACACAGTCTACTGTTCATATGGTAGTCTGGTATCTGCTATTACTACAATGTAACACAGTCTACTGTTCATATGGTAGTCTGGTATCTGCTATAACTACAATGTAACACAGTCTACTGTGTCGTAGCTATTAACTGTGTTGGAGATATGGTTAGCCGTACAGTATTATGGTAACTTCTGTCTGGTGTTTCAGGGTCTGCCTGGTATTGATGGAAAGGATGGCACTCCTGGCATCCCTGGAATCAAGGTAAGGCCTGGCGTAGATATAATCTATGCACCTGTAGCTGTAGTTGTAGGTGTCCCTGGATCTTACTTAATGGTGATGGTGGCGGTGATGAATATGGTGATGATGATAATGATGATCATAATAATAATGATGATGATAATGGTGATGTAATGGTGGGGATAATGGTGATGATTATAAGGGTAATGATGATAATGGTGGTGATGATAATGGTGGGGATAACGATAATGGCGACAATGATAATAGTGATGATGAAGACGGTGATGGTAATGGTGATGATGATAATGGTGATGACAACGATGATAAAGGCAATGTTGATAATGGTGATGGTGATGATGATAATGGTGATGATGATAATGACGATGATGATAATGGCGGCGATGATAATGGTGGGGACGGTGATGGTGATTATAATGGTGTTGACAATAATGGTGATGATGATGATGATAAAGGTGATGTTGATAATGGTGATGATGATAATAGTGATGGTGATAATGGTGATGTTGACAATGGTGATGGTGATGATGATGATGATGATGATGATGATGAGTCTCTTTTTCCTCTCTCTGCAGGGTGCCCCAGGGCAGGCTGGGAGACCTGGTGGTCCCGGTCACCAGGGAACAGCAGTGAGTAGCAAGTTTGGTATCCAACAGCTGTGTGTGTGTTAATGTGTGTGTGTTCATGTGCCCATCATTGTGATTGTGAGAAGGAAAGAGAGAGAGAGAGTGATTGACCTCAGTTAGTCCATGTACACAAACCCAGCTCTAACCCCTCATTATCACCCAGACCAGGTAAAGGGTGAGTCTCCTCACCTCCATAAGTCACCCCCCACATGCACAGAACAAAAAAAACTGACAGACAAAAAACGAGCTGGGAATTATCTGTGTTTTCTGGGCAAGCGTCCAGCTTGACCCTTAGACTCAAGCCTTTTTGAAATTTAAACCACCTTGAAATTGCTGCATCTCTCCACCGGCGGGTGATTCATCATAATCAAATTTGTGTGTGTGTGTGTGTGAGAGAGAGAGAGAGCGAGAGGTAATGGAGCTTGGGAGTTCTATGATACACACCATCAAAGTTTAACACAGTCGCAAACTTTTAACACTGGCACTTAGATTATCATCTACTCAGCGATGGCAGTAGCCACGCACGCACGCACGCACGCACGCACGCACACACACACACACACACACACACACACACACACACACACACACACACACACACACACACACACGGTCTGGCCAATGCTGTGACACCAACACCACTGAAAAGCTTGAAGACAGTCACTTGTAAAGTAGAAACATAGAATTAGGGGTCACTTAGAAGTCCTTTATTTGACCTTTGACCTTGTCTCTCTGATAGGGTTTGCCTGGCAGCCCCGGAACCAAGGGTGGACCTGGAGGCAAGGTAAGGCTATGACCAACCATGTCCTTCTGCATCACCACAATAAAGAAAAGAGGAAGGACATTTAACATGCTTAGACTCCCTCAACTGATAACCACTTCCTGTTCTGTTTCCCTTCAGGGAGAGCCTGGTCCCAGAGGCCATATTGGAATGTCTGGTGCCCCAGGACCTCAGGTAGGTCACCTCACTTGCCCATGTGTTTGTTTGTTTTTCCCACACCAGAACAATTTTTATTGTGGCTGTTGCTGGAATGAGGATCTACACTCTCTCTCTCTCTCTCTCTCTCTCTCTCTCTCTCTCTCTCTCTCTCTCTCTCTCTCTCTCTCTCTCTCTCTCTCTCTCTCAGGGTGAGCCTGGTCTTCCTGGTGAAACTGGTATGGAGGGTGTTCCTGGTCCTAAGGTATCTTCCACAATCCATCACTATAACAAGTCACCATCACTATAACAAGTCACCATCACTATAACTCTCTCTCTCTGTCTGTCTTTCTCTGATCCCTCTCTCTCTCCTCCTCTCTCCTTCTCTCCCTCAGGGCGACAGAGGCCAGAGGGGAGCTGTAGGGCCACAGGGTATTGTCGGCAAGGCAGTAAGTTACTTCTGCACAGCTCAGCACAAGCATACAGTTTTGTCTAAATCAGTGGTTGTCTTGACCAACAAGTCGACACACATCTAGGCAGGAATATAATCTAAGTGTTGTTGTGTCTCTGCAGGGCAACAAGGGTATGAGAGGACCCATGGGTGTTCCAGGGGCTCAAGGCATCTCAGGAACTAAGGGAGACAAGGTGTGTGTTTTGTGTTTGTGTGTATGTGTGTAAAATACATATATACATTTGTGTGCTCTTGCATCTGTGAGTTTACGGAGGTGTATGTATCGAGACATATTGCTTGTATGTGTCCGTGCAAGTGCATTCGTGTGTTCGTTTGTGTTGAATATTGAAGTCACAATAGGGATAATTTGTGTGGAAACATACACGTGATCATGCAGTTACCCAAACGGCCCAGTGGTGGCAGTGTTGAACCACGAATCCTGCAGCCGTTCTCTCGCACAGAGCCTAAGCAATATAAATGATAGTACTAGAGTCATCATCTCCCATGTCTTTAGATGAAACAACATCTTTCTTGCTGTGCGCTGTCTCCTGCAGTCCTTGGCCAGATCAATATATTGTCTTTGCTCTTTATTATAATGTATTATGTATTTACTGTGTGACTCGTCTGTCTTCACAGGGATTCCAAGGAAAAGTTGGGGCGAAGGGAGACTTTGTGAGTAGCAGTAAGCCTGTTACTTAAACCAATGGTGTAGCTGCATGCTGAAGTATCCACAATGACTGCGAATAGCAATAGGCAACGGCCAATGATCAATTGATTTAACTTGTTCTTTCTCGCTCTCTCTTCTTTCAGGGGGATCCTGGTGTAGAAGGCTTGGCTGGGGAGAAAGGAGAGAAGGTGAGTGGCTTTATCAGGATGAGATGGGGGAGAAAATACATCATATCTTCATATTCTTGAAGAGGAATGATTTAATCTAAGGAGAAAATTCTAACATCCTAACTGTAGAGCCACAGTTTGTATTTCAGACTGGAGTAGACTGACCTGTCTGTGTGTCTGTCTCTCTCTTTCTCATCCTCTGACAGGGTTTGGGAGGTGAGCCTGGACCCAAAGGACAGGTAAGAACATCACTGGGGTCACATCCAATCACACCTCATTGATAGCAGATGGAAGCCAGTCAAAAATAGTCAAAGCTAATCAAAGCTAGTTGAAGCTAATCGAAGCTAGTGGAAGCTATTCAAAACTATTCAATGCTAGTTGAAGCTAGTTGAAGTTAGTCAACGCCAGTTGAAGCTAGTTGAAGCTAGTCAAAGGTAAGTCGAAGTTAGTTGAACTTCTTTAAGCTAGTCAAAGCCAGTTGAAGCTAGTCAATGCTAATCAATTGCTATCTTAGCATCAAACAGTGCTGTCACTTTGGATCTCATCTGTTCCTCTTTCCTCCACAGCAAGGAGTGAGGGGAGAGCTAGGGTTCAACGGCCCCACAGGAGACCCAGGTAAACCAGGAGACCAGGGACCAGGAGGACTGCCCGGGCCTCGCGGCCTCAACGGAGAGAGAGGACTACCAGGCATGCCAGGAATCGTGGGGGCAGCGGTGAGTCCTAACGAGCGTGAAAAAAAAGCAGGGATTAGTGAGATTGTGGTGTGATTATACTGACTAGAGAATGCCAGTGACTGACTTATTGATTGATGATTGATTGGTTTGTTTTCTTTCTCTCCTCTACCTTCCTTTCCTCTATCCATCATTTACCATCCTGTCATCCATCTTTCCCTCTCTCTCTCTCTCTCTCTCTCTCTCTCTCTCTCCCTCCCTCCCTCCCTCCCTCCCTCCCTCTCTCTCTCCCTCTCCTTGCTCCTCTGCAGGGACGGGATGCATCTGACCAGCACATCATTGAGGTGGTTCTGAAGATGCTGCAAGGTAAGAGATCACAACATTAGAAATCTACTGAGTCTACCGTATCCAGGTAAAACAATGACTGTATACGTACTATAGCTAATATACATCCTCTATCCTCCACATCCAGAACGTCTGGCGGCTGTAGCGGTGAGCGCTAAGCGTGCCGTACTGGGTGGAGCCGGTGTCATGGGTCCCCCTGGTCCTCCCGGACCCCCAGGAGCTCCCGGTGGTCAGGGCCCACACGGCCTCACCGGCGCCCGTGGCATCCCTGGCATGTTTGGAGCCTCCGGCCAGATTGGCAACACCGGACTGAAAGGTAGAAACTGAAATTGGTGACGTTCCAGATAAAATGAGACACTGATCACTCAAAAAGTGATATCATTTAGAAAAGATCACTGAGCCCTCTCCATCCCTCCATCTTTCTCTTGTTCAGGAAAGAGAGGAGCAAAGGGAGACCGAGGAAATTCTGGCAAACCACATCCTGGTCAGCCAGGACCCCCAGGAATACCAGGTGAGGCACCACATGCACTCTCCTAACACACGTACACACACACAAACACTTAGAAGCGACCTTCCTCTACACACCTATCCAGTTATTAAAAAGTTGTACCGACTTACCTGAGGCTGTTACGGTGTAAAACTAAAACTCTCTTCAAAGGAATGTAGTAAATGAAAAGGCTATCTCTTCCTCTCTCTCCTCCTCTACCTCCTCAGGTCCTCCTGGTATTGACGGCGTAGCTCGAAACGGTAAGCCTGGCGAGCGAGGCCCCCAGGGCTCGGCAGGAGAGGCTGGTCGTCCCGGTAAGGCGGGCCCCACTGGTCTTCCAGGGTTCTGTGAGGCTGCAGCCTGCCTAGCTGCCTCGGCCTACACCTCCCCCAGACTACAGGACTCCGCCAGGGTCAAGGGCCCCGGAGTCTAACCTGAGACCTCTCCATCAAGAGCCCCACAACACCAGGAGGGAGAGACAGAGACAGAGACAGACAGAAGAGAGAGAGGAGGGATAGAGGAGAGAGAAAGAGAGAGACCACTCTCCTTCATTGGATACCATTAAGAGCGAGAAGTGGGGGCAATACTATCGTGAATGATGTTGTCCCTCGACCCCTAAACTGACAACCTTCAGTTCTACTGTTTAGAGACTGTTTGCAGCACATACCACACCCACCCTCTTTAAATCACCATGATGACAGCCACTCACAGCCAATAACACCCCTCTGAATTTATAATCTCTGGCCAGGGATTGGCGGATGTAAATGTCAGTCACATCCAACTGCCTCACCCCCTACCACAGAGGGAGAGAGAATGAGAGAGAGAGACTTAGTGACATCTGAATACCACATACAGTGACATCATTGATGATGTCATCATCAGCCGTAACCCCAGGACTGGGAGGAGCAGAGATATACTTTGAGTCCATTGATTGGTGCTTTTGTTTTGTACCGTGGTCACTTTAAATTGTATTGATTGTATCTTAATATTTAAATATGTTTTGAAGCAAATAATGCAAGCATATGCCCACCTCTACTCCCCACCAAACACGAAGTGCCGTACAAGTGTAAACAAAAGTACCAGTAAAATATTAAAATCGAAGTCCACACTCCATACCGTACCTTTGGAAGATGTATTGCTAAACCTGTCGCCTGTATGCTTGAGTGAAATAGTGAAGCCCCTTTTTTGTCTCACATGTACATTGCCACCCCCGTCTACTTTCGCCTCATTTACAAATGATTTCTTTAGATTTGATCTCTTCCTCTAGTTGCCTGGCAACAGCATATCCTGATGGGCACTCCCATCTATCTCCCATAATTCAGTGCTGTAAATCTTTGTAAATGTGTGTTGATTTTATGTAGAGAAAAAAAAGAGGATGGGTTAGAATATGAACCGACCAAAACAACCCGTGTGTTAATGAACCTCATCAGCAATAAAGTGTCAAAGTTCAAATGACTGCTTTTCCAAACAGATCAGTTACACTAATCAATATTTCTATGGCACTGTCAACCAACTTCCATGGAGTCAATCAATGTCAACATTCTAACAACAACCAGGACTGATTATTTTAATTAACAGAAACTATTCTATTTGTTGTTCTTATATGATTCATCTGTAAAGACTTACGTTAGATTTTTTCCCCTGGTTGTTCAGGTCAACCAATTCCAAACCAATAAAGATTAACGTTTTGTAAAAACCTGAATGTTCTTCTCTCTCATGTGGGAACCGTTGGAGCTCTGAAAAGAAACGATTGTACAAAAATGACATGGCCTTTATTCCATTGGGCTTAAGAGTCGGGTTAATGGATAGAGTCTAGACTTTCTCTGCCTGTGTGCCACACTCCAGTCTAGTCGTTGCTGGTGATGCACCCTTAAAGTTGGTTGCTAAATGTTTTCCAAGAAAATCCGAAAAGGTGAGGAGTTAAGTGCTGCATAACTGCATGTAGTTTACTGCCTAGACTACAGGATAATGGCATACACTATTGTAGGGCTAGGTATTCTGGGTATAAAGCCTATACCATTTAGAGTGTCCCAAAACACCCAGTTCAGTTTCTGGCCTTCTTTAGTTGTATTTCTGCTGAATCATCAGCAGTTTATCCTGCCCTATCCTGTAATACAACGTCATGCTCTTAAAGCTGCAGAAGTTAAACTTCTGTGAAGGCCTTACTTGAAAGGTTTTCCACTTGGACTCATTCATAAAGTAGTAGGGGTCTTACAGGTGGCTTGGAGTTCATGCAAACGCCGCTCTAGCACTCTGCTTACTTGCAAAGCTCCATCATTTAATTGGAGCGCTAGTTAACGTTTTGTTTCTAGTGTGACCTAGTGTGCTTTCAATCAGAGAACAAAGAAAAGGCATTCCAATAAAAGACATTGATGGTAAGTATGGTAAAACTGAGTCACATTTTATACTTTGTTGTGTAAAATGTGTTTATCAACAACAACATTCTGACCAGATTACATCTGCTTAAAACATTTTATTATCTTTTTCTGAAACGTTTTCATAAAAAAAAAAAACATATCTTTATAAAAAGTGATGCCAACATAAAACACACATCAACAGATATACTGAGAGTAGCAGGGGAACAGTGGTGTTGTTTCAACAAGATGTTTATGAAAGCTAGGAATGAAGAGGGGAAAACTATAAGGGTGCTTTGTTCAGTATAACTAGGCTCAGTAGGTTTTCCTGACCAGGAACTACTATGGACAGGTCAAAACATCAGGAAAACCTTGTGGCCCTTCCAATAACAACTCAGAACATCCATATGAATCTAAACATGGTGACAAACCCCTTACACAGTTACTGACACCCTGGCCTGTAGTGTATAGATGACAGGTAAAATTGCAGACATTCAAAACAACACAACATACAAGGCAGGAGACATACAAGTTGTACTCAGTAATGGATACGAGGAGAAGCTGATTGGCACAGTGATGCCAGCGAAGGTTTGGGTGAAGATGCTAAACAGCCTCTCCTATGAAAATTCAGCCTGTTTTTCTATTTCCGTTAAGCATGGTAACTTGCCCAAAATCTCCAGGTTTTCCATAAATCCTGGTTGGAGGATTATGGATTTTCTGCTTATCCCCTCCGTCTTCCAAACAAGGATTTCTGAAAACCCTGGGAACTTTTGGAAAGTTACCTGAATTTTGCAACCCTATTTCAGTTACAGTAACCAGTGGTGTGCTGGACGAGCAAATGAGCCAGTTTTGAGGCAGATTTGAAAATGATGTCATGTACTTTATACAAAGGCACACGTGAAAATATCTTCCAAAGCATAATTATACCACCATATAGAAATCCAATTTGCTTTCACACAAAAAGCTAATTTCTCTCCAATTAATTTCTTTATGAACAAATGACTGCACTTTGAAAGCTTATAAAAACCACACTCGTAGTGGATTCCTGACAGTTGACCATAGCGAAAACACGGTTAGCCATGTTGACGCCAAATCCAAAATACAAAAGGCATAAAAAGCTATTACACATAAATAGAAATATGTACAGAACAGGCACTCTTGGGAGATGTACATTGTGTTCTTCTCATGCAAACAGGGAAGAGAAGGTGAGAACTTCTCATAAGGCCATTATTTGAGGATATAGCGTACAGATCTGTTAAAGCATCAGACATCATTCAAGTGATGGAGTATATTCAAGCATAGAAATCAGACAAAATGTACAAAGAGATAGAATGACTAGAATGGGAATTTGAAATGGGAGTGCCATGCCAGTTCTATTAATTTTGTTTCTATGGCTAGACAGAAGCTAGATCGATGCAGAATATCACAAGGTAGCTGCCTAATACTCCCAATGGGCACATTTTATAATCAGAATGAAGGTGAGGATGATCGTGAAGATGAGGAATAATTTGCAGGTCGTTTTTCAAAGGCTGGATATGCTCTTGCTTGCTGTCAAAATAAACATGTCTAACATATAGAAAGAGCTGGCAGCAAAAGTTGGGAAAATATATGAAAAAGAGGAGAGGCAGGATAGCACAGCGTCCAAATATCACCTTTATTGAAGCCACTTTAGCCGGTACTAAGGCTTCAGTTAGAGGAAGGTCCTACACACATATATTTTCTACACAGGCGATGAGGAGGACAGCTAACTGGCAAACCCTTTGATGAATTAGGGATGGGTCCTCCACATCAACTATTGGTGCTTCAGTATTAATTTGTTCTCCTGGGATGATTTCTGTTGATCGGACAGTAGCTCTGGTCTTCTGTTTGATCTGATCTCTCTTCTCCCCTCCTCCCCTTTCTCTAGTGCCTTCTGGTCTTTGGGTTGGTTTCTTCTATCTCTCTCCTCCTCTCCTCTTCAATACTTTCTCTCTAGTAGGGGCCCTTGATGGGAGGGCCCTTAGGGTTCCACTCTATTGGTTGGCTCATACAGTCAGAGGGGTTACACCGGCCCTCCCTGCCCTTCTGACCCGGCTGTCCAGGGGTTCCTGAGACTCCAGGGACCCCCTGCTGACCCACGGGGCCACTGGGGCCCATCTTACCATAGCCTGGGGGGCCTGGAACACCTGGGTGGGGGGGGGGGGGGGGGGGGGGGGTAAGATAATTGATGAAGGGACAGAGGGCATCATTGAAACACTGGATACAATTGAATCATTATAAAAGAGCAGTTGCAATTTAAAGATATAACTTATTGAATGTAAATTATTTAGACAGGCTGAAGTTGGTCTTACCTGGTGCTCCTGGGGGTCCACTGTCACCCATCTCCCCTACACCCTTGTCACCTTTCTCTCCCTTTAGACCTCGTGGACCTGCAGACACGACAGTGGACATTACTTGAGAGAGTATCTAACCTTAATGTCAAGTAAATTACGCTAAGTTGACATCACTTGTCATAACTGTTTATGGTCTCCTATGAGTTTATCATGACCATGGTATTTAACCCTTATGACAATAAAAATCATGAATGAAACGTGTGGTCTAGACTCACCCTGTGGTCCCAAGGGTCCATGGCGGCCCTCTCTACCTATCTGTCCTGGCTGACCTGGGGCTCCTGGAGTCCCATCTCTGCCTGGGTTACCATCCTTCCCTGGGGGGCCAGGACGACCGGGAGATGACACCTCTTGTGGCTGCGGCATACGAGACATGAAGTAGGCCATCCTCTCTGTAGGGGGAAAGATACAGTACAATCATAGATGATAAACCTAATCAATAAAAAAGTTCCCATTCTCTCCTGCAGCTCAGTTAGGAAGGACAGACAGATCTTTGCCGTGTCTGGGTGATAAATGCAAAAGAAAATAAGAAGAGGTTCTCACCATCAAAGATCTTGATGACCTGCTGGCGAATGAAGTCCTTGATGTTGTCATAGTTGACCACAGGCTGTGGAGAGAAACAGAAGGATATACAGTATGAAAGAGGACCTAACTACTGCACACATAATACATGAATCACCTCTTCTCATAGCTAAAAACCGTGTTGGGTCTTTTGAGTTTTAGTCTGTTGACCAAACTGTTGGTTTAGCGTTCCATTAGACATTGTGGAACAAACAAGAACATGACAAGTAATCAATTCATAATCAATGCAATTCATCACAGTAACTAAGGTCTCACCTCGTTGCCTGGTATTCCTGGAGGTCCGGGGGAGCCTGCAGTGCCTGGTGAGCCTGGAGTGCCCCTCTCTCCCCTGGGTCCCACTTGGCCCATCATTGGGGCATCAGCCTTGGAGGAGTACCCCCCTCCGCCAGGGGGTCCTGGGCGACCTCGCTCCCCTGGAGCACCTCTCTGACCTGGGGTACCTGCTTCACCCTGAGAGAGAGAAAGAGAGAGAGAGAGAGAGGTTCACCGAGAAGCACTGTTGTACCACTGACAACAGATTTTAATATTGAAGGTTGAAAAGATGAATAAACTCCTGCACACTGGCACCCATGTTTCTTCAACAATCCAACTGCTAACTGTTCCAACCTATACAGTCCAGTCAGACCCTTGAAGGAGAGTCAAGTCAACAAGGGGACAGTGTCTACTTTAGATTGTAACAGTCCAACCCTGCCTTTAGAGGATTCCTCACTTAACTCCTCCCAAATGGCACCCTATTCCCTATATTGTGCACTGTTTGACCAGGGCCCATAGGGAATAGGGTGCCATTTGGGAGGCATCCACAGCCTCCCTGTGTCGGTAAACATACTCTGTAAGTACCCTACACACTATATTGTAAACAGCATCAGACTGACATCTGTGATCGATATGGAACAAAGCAGGCATTTCTGAAGGGCTAATGTTTACACGTCACCACTGGACCCCGACCATGACAGAAGAGAGAGAAGAAGGAGAAGAGAGGAGAGCTCCTCTGTAATTTGTACCACTACAGCTAAAAGCCCTGACAATACCTTCCTGTCACAATGACAAATCGCCTCATCTCATGTAGCGCCTGCAGTTAATAGCATTATCCAGGGGACAGAGAATAACTCTATTGGTAACTACTGTATCTAGTGTAGAGGGTTATGTAGTATGAGGTACTGCCAGGGAAAGTAGGGTATTTGAGGTGAATGTAGAAAATGGAGGATGATGCCAAAAGGGACCCAGGGCTCTCTGGTCAAAAGTAGTGCACTATATAGGGAATAGGATGCCATTTGGGTTAGGGAGTCTGCTGAATAAGCCAAAACCAGTGGTTTAATAGCGTGGCTGCTGGTGGTAATTTGTCTTTGCCGACACACACACACACACACACACACACACACACACACACACACACACGAGAGCAGTGACTCTTACCTTTTGACCACATTGTCCATTGTCTCCTGGCAGACCAGGTGATCCCTGTGAACAGGAGAAGAGGACCGTGAGAGAACAAGGTTGTAAATATAATACAGCTACATTCATGTTTCTGTCATCATGACAAACACCACATCAGAAGGGTTACTCACGTCTTTACCCGCAGCTCCATCACTGCCTGGTTCTCCCTGAGAGACCGAGGAAGAAGGAGAGAAAACAGTGATTCAGGTTCAACTCGTCCTCATGCTACCAACACGGAACAAGGAAATGCATATCTATCATCTTCTATATGCATCTTGTTGAAACCAATAGGATGATGTGTACTGACCATCATTCCTGGATGACCAGGGGGTCCAGCAGGGCCAACCATCCCTGGTAGCCCTCTGTCTGCAGCCTGGCCTTTCTCCCCCTTTATACCCTAGAGAGAGTGAGAGAGAGAGAGAGAGATAGATAGATAGAGATACAGACAGACAGAGAGAGAGAGAAAGAGAGGGAGAGAGAAAGAGAGAAAGAATGAGAAAGAGGGAGAGAGACAGAGAGAGAATGAGAGAGCGAAAGAAAGAGAAATAACGAGAAAGGGGGAGAGAGAATGAGAGAGAGAAAGAGAGAATGAGAGAGAGAAAGAGAGAGAGAGAGAGAGAGGGAGAAAGAGAAAGAATGAGAAAGAGGGAGAGAAGAAAGAGAGAAAAACAACAGAGGAAGAGTCATGATTAGCCTTGCCTGAGAAATAACTCCGACATAACACAACGCTAACACGGAATTTAATCATGCAGATAAACCAGGGTTGTGTTCAGATGACACATGGTTTGATAACCGTTCCTTCTACATTAGAAAATACATATTGATGATGATAATATTTCCTCTCACCACTCCTGCTGGGCCTGCCGGTCCTGGGGGCCCCACTGCTCCTGCAGAACCCTACCAAAAAGAAAAATAACCTGGTAGCTACATTTGCACACACACAAACCTTATTAACAGACACACTCTATACAACCACATAAACCAAGACTCATATAAGTGAAAGGTTAAAGGTCATGTACTCACAAGCTGTCCTGGGGGACCAGGTCGACCCTGAGGCCCTGGGGCTCCGGCGTCACCCTGAAAAAGTTAAAAGGTTGTTTCAATGAGACTCAACACAGTCATAATTCATTGGCACATAGTGACAACATCATCATTGGTTTTATTTACCACTCATTCATTTCATATGAACATCATTCAAACATCAAACAACATGAATTGAGCAGGTGCATGAAACGTTTGGTTTGACTCACTTCAAGTCCTGGTCTACCAGCTGTCCCCTGTGGGCCTACAGGTCCAGCATCACCCTGAAGAGAGGAGGAAGATGGAGGGAGAGGAAGAGAGAAATGGAGAGTATGGGGAAAAAGAGGGGTGAGGGAGTACCCAGCATCCATAACAACGGGCTAATAATCATTATTGGTGTACTGTACGGTAGCAGACATCAAACAGACACACTGAAGAGAGTAGGGTGTGTGTGTATGTGTGTGTGTGTGTGTGGTTGACTCACCTTCTGTCCAGGGAAGCCAACATGTCCATGCTTCCCTTTGAAACCCTGAGAGCAGATAGATCAACAATAAACACAACACACATCAAATCAAATTGTATTAGTTATAAGCGCTGAATACAACAGGTGTAGACCTTACAGTAAAATGCTTAATTACAAGCCCCTAACCAACAATGCAGTTTAAAAAATATGAATCAGAATAAGAAATAAAAGTAACAAGTAATTAAAGAGCAGCAGTAAAATAACAATAGCGAGACTATATACATGGGGGTACCAGTACAGAGTCAATGTGCGGGGGCACTGGTTAGTTGAGGAAATATGTACATGTAGGTAGAGTTATTAAAGTGACTATACATAGATGGTAACAACAGAGCGTAGCAGCGGTGTAAAAGAGGGGGGGGCAATGCAAATAGTCTGGGTAGCCATTTGACTAGATGTTCAGGAGTCTAACAGCTTGGGGGTAGAAGCTGTTTAGAAGCCTCTTGGACTTAGACTTGGCGCTCCGGGCACCGCGCGGTAGCAGAGAGAACAGTCTAAGACTAGGGTGGCTGGAGTATTTGACCATTTTTAGGGCCTTCCACTCGATCACAGCTTTCAACACAACACAACACATCACATCTCGATCACAGATGTCAACCCAACACATCTCACACACAGCTTTCAACACAACACACATCACATCCCACACACAGCTTTCAACAAAACACACATCACATCTCGATCACAGCGTTCAACACATCACATCTCACGCACAGCTTTCAACACAACACACATCACATTCCACAGACAGCTTTCAACACAACACACCTCACACACAGCTTTCAACACAAAACACATCACATCTCAAACACAGCTTTGAAACACAACACACATCCCATCTCACACACAGCTTACCTCACACACAGCTTTCAACACACATCACATCTCGATCACAGCTTTCAACACAACACACATCACATTCCACAGACAGCTTTCAACACAACACACCTCACACACAGCTTTCAACACAAAACACATCACATCTCAAACACAGCTTTCAACACAACACACATCGCATCTCACATACAGCTTTCAACACAACACACATCACATCTCACACACAGCTTACAACACAACACACATCACATCTCGATCAGTTTCCAACACAACCCACATTATACACAGCTTTCAACACAACACACATCACATCCCAAACACAGCTTTCAACACAACACACATCACATCTCGATCACAGCGTTCAACACATAACATCTCACACACATCTTTCAACACAACACACATCACACACACATCTTTCAACACAACACACATCACACACAGCTTTCAACAAAACACATCGCATTTTACAGCTATCAACACAATGCACATCCCATCTCGATCACAGCTTTCAACACAACACACATCCCATCTCACACACATCTTTCAACACAACAGATCTCACACACATCTTTCAACACAACACATCTCACACACATCTTTCAACACAACACATATCACAAACATCTTTCAACACAACACATCTCACACACAGCTTTCAACACAACACACATCACATCTCACACACAGCTTTTAACACAATACACATCACATCTCACACACAGCTTTCAACACAACACATAGCACACACAGCTTTCAACACAACACACATCACATCTCACACACAGCTTTCAACACAACACATATCACACACCTTTCAACACATATCACACACATCTTTCAAGACAACACACATCACACAGATCTTTCAACATAACACACATCACACACAGCTTTCAACACAACACACATCACATCTCACACACAGCTTTCAACACACATCCCATCTCACACACAGCTTTCAACAAAACACATCGCATTTTACACAGCTTTCAACACAACGCACATCCCATCTTGATCACAGCTTTCAACACAACACACATCCCATCTCACACACAGCTTTCAACACAACACATCTCACACACATCTTTCAACACAACACATCTCACACACAGCTTTCAACACAACACATCTCACACACATCTTTCAACACAACACATCTCACACACATCTTTCAACACAACACGCATCACAAACACAGCTTTCAACACAACACGCATCACAAACACATCTTTCAACACAACACACATCACATCTCACACACAGCTTTCAACACAACACACATCCCATCTCACACACAGCTTTCAACACAACACACAGCTTTCAACACAACACACAGCACACACATCTTTCAACACAACACACACATCTTTCAACACAACACACATCACACACAGCTTTCAACAAAACACATCGCATTTTACACAGCTTTCAACACAACGCACATCCCATCTCGATCACAGCTTTCAACACAACACACATCCCATCTCACACATATCTTTCAACACAACACATCTCACACACATCTTTCAACACAACACATCTCACACACATCTTTCAACACAACACATCTCACACACATCTTTCAACACAACACACATCACACACAGCTTTCAACAAAACACATCGCATTTTACACAGCTTTCAACACAACGCACATCCCATCTCGATCACAGCTTTCAACACAACACACATCCCATCTCACACATATCTTTCAACACAACACATCTCACACACATCTTTCAACACAACACATCTCACACACAGCTTTCAACACAACACATATCACACACAGCTTTCAACACAATACACATCACATCTCACACACAGCTTTCAACACAACACACATCACATCTCACACACAGCTTTCAACACAACACACATCACATCTCACACACAGCTTTTAACACAATGCACATCACATCTCACACACAGCTTTCAACACAACACACATCACATCTCACACACAGCTTTCAACACAACACACATCACATCTCACACACAACTTTCAAAACGCGTCACTCTGAAATCTCACATTGATTTGAGCACCTGCACTCTCCAAACCCACACACAGAAACACTGAGTTATTACAGAATGTAGAATGACTGACACAAAGGCCTGCTTCTCTTCCTTCTGCGTTCTTCATTGTTTTGGACAGCCCTATTTAGATCACCTTCTTTTGAACTTAGCAAAAATAATGAGGTCTATCTAGTATACCCAACAGAGAACATTGAGGAAAACAGAGCAGAAACCAATAACATGGGCAGCTGATTGGCACATACAGTAAGATCAGGGACATACATACGTATACTTGTATGGGAGGTGAGATCTTGGGTGATGTTTGATGGATTTCTACATTCACATTTGGCATTTGAGTCATTTAGCTGATGCTATTATACAGAGTGACTTACAGTAATGAGTACAAACATTTTAAATGATATATGATAAGAGACAAGGTCCTGCTTTGTCAGAAGGGGTAGAGGTCAGATGTAGGGGTCATGTAAAGGGCACTCACCGGGATTCCTCTGGGTCCTACCGTCCCTGGAAGCCCCGGCTCACCCTGAGAGGGAGAGAGAGAGAGAGAGAGAGAGAGAGAGAGAGAGAGAGAGAGAGAGATGAGGTCAATTCAAGTCATACTACTTACCTCGACTAACAATAATATCTACTACCTCTTACCCGCATTCCTGGTTTCCCATCTTTACCGTCCAATCCCTCAAATCCAGGAGGTCCCTTTGGGGGCACACACACACACACACAAAGAGAGGGAAGAGTATTCTTTAAAGTCAATGTTCGTGAAAAATAAATCACACTATATGTTGTGATAATGCACACAGACACACTCACCTGCAAGCCAGGAGACCCAGGAGAACCTGGAGGTCCAGATGAACCCTGCGGACCTTGCGCTCCATCATTACCCTGAGAGAGAGACAGACCGAGAGAGCGCGAGAGAGAGACCGAGAGAGCGCAAGAGAGAGAGAGCAAGAGAAAGACAGAGAGAGAGACAGAGAGAGAGACAGAGAGACCGAGAGAGACAGACAGAGAGAGAGAGGGAGAGAGAGACAGAAAGAGAGACAGAGACACACATTACCAGTATCCTCACTGTTAAGTAGAAACACATATATGAAACAGAACAAAATGTAGTATAATAAGCTGCTCTACCTTGTCAGCCTTGGGTCCAGGTGGTCCTTCTCTTCCTTGTTTCCCAGGTGGACCAGGGGGGCCCTACAAAGTTCAAATGTAGTATCAAGAGGTAAGTGACGCACCTTACAGTCATCATCATTGTTAGTTGACGACACAACAGTTGACCACAACCTTCCTCCAGTTTCTACGTTCACATGCCAATAGATATTTAACTAACAGAGGCATAAAGTAGACTTGACTCCACTCACCGGTGTCCCTGGGAATCCTGGTTGCCCTTGGGAGCCCTAAAAAAGGTGGGGATCACATCAGTATGTGTGTGTTTGTGCATGTGTGTGAGTGTTGAGAGTCTGTTTTTTGAACACAGCATTTGGAACGTATATTTGAATTGCATATTGCATTGTCCTATACCTGATCTCCCTTCGGTCCATTGGAACCTGCCAGTCCAGCCTCTCCTTTGGGTCCCTTTGGACCAACAGACAGCAATATTTTAACATGGACAGAGACTTGAACCAAAACCTTGAAAGCAGAACATTCTCCAGAGGACAAGATTCTGACTTAGTGATGAAGATCAGGGATATGGATGAGGTTATATAGTCGTAAAGATGTGGGGATAAAGAGGGTGAGGGATGAGTTTATGAATGATACATTATAGGGATGAGGGATAAATATGTGGGGATGAGGTTATGGATGATAGGTTATAGGGGCGAGGGATAAAGGGGATGAGGTTATGGATGATAAATTATAGGGACGAGGGATTAAGAAGTGGGGATGAGGTTATGGATGATAGGTTATAGGGATGAGGAGATGATGTTATGGATGATAGGTTATACAATAGGGGCGAGGGATAAAGGGGATGAGGTTATGGATGATAGGTTATAGGGACGAGGGATTAGGAAGTGGGGATAAGTTTATGGATGATAGGTTATAGGGGCGAGGGATAAAGGGGATGAGGTTACGGACCGCTACTCCAGCCTTTCCCTGGTATCCTGGGTTGCCTGGTGGACCCTGTAGGAGAGGACTGGGGTAAGACACAATCTCACACTCACTGTAGTACTAAAATAGAACCCAACAGATGCAAAGTTATCTACTCACTATCTGACATGTCAACTGCTACAGATATTCTGTTCAAACACCATAGGTTTCTTAGACTATCCAAATGAAGTTAAACCCCAATCACATGTACAGTGTTTAACGACTGTGTTTGTTCATGTTTACCGATTCTCCCTTCGTTCCTGCACCACCTGGTGTCCCTCTCTCACCCTTCAGGCCCTGTCAATCAATCAGTCAGTCAGTCAGTCAGTCAATCAATATGTTCAATATGTTCATTAATATTCATATAAATGTGATGAAACAGGAAGTTGACATATCTTACAGGAAGCCCAGGTGGTCCCATAGAACCTGGGTATCCATTAGTCCCTGGAGGGCCCTGAGAGAGACCATAAAGATGCATAAATAATGTATCTAATCAAACTTGATCTAACATGTATTGATGAGGGTAGCCATGACTCACCGTTTCACCCTTCACACCTGGTGGTCCTGCTGTTCCTCTCTCACCCTGCTGACCCTGGAGAGGAGAGAGGATGGACGGAGAGAGGGAGAGAGGTGAGGAGAGGAGGGACGGAGCGAGGGAGAGGCGAAGAGGGAGGACAGAAGATTAGAGAGGGAGAGAGGGAGAGAGGAGAGGGAAGGAAAGATGAGGAGAGGGAACAAAGACAGAAGTGAAGAAATTAGAAAAGAAACAGAAGAGATCACAAAAGAAAGTCGAAATGAGGACTATGAGTTCAGAATGAGAACTATCTGTGTCATCTCCATCATCTCAGCAATGTAGCTACATATCCCCATATTCCCTGGGAGAGAGGAAAAGTAGAACACTAAATTAAATATGGATTAGCCTGTCCAAATCTTAATTCAGACTTACAAACACTGCAGAGGTAGAAAGCATTACCCTGGCCTACACACACACACACACACACACACACACACACACACACACACACACACACACCCCTGGACCATCCAAGGACAAGACCAGTCAATACAGTATGAGGGAGACAGCAAAGTCTTCTTTCCAACCAATGTTCCACTGAGAACTTCTAAATGTGACTTTATCTCTTGTTCTGTGACCTGCTGCTCTCAGGCGATGTGGTTCCATGACCAAATCATACTGATACCCCCACAGTCAGCAACCCTCTCCCCAAACCAGCCAAAGGACTAATTTATTATGGATTTTATTGATAATGCAGTCAATGTATTTCAGACGATGGCTCTCTGCATTGCTCTCTCTCTAGCTATCCTACTTCTCTCTCACTTTCTGTCCCCATTGCTATCTTCCTTACCCCTCTCTGTCTCCATATCTGTTCTCTCTCTCTCTTCTAATATATAAGGCGACTGACAGCGTAAAGCCATTCAAATCCCTGTTATAGATTCAGTTCAATGTCTTATCAATGTAGCAGAGTTTCACTACGATGAAACATGTTTCTCAGCTGCTACTATTCAATCAGAGAGAAAATTATACAAAGCGGAGTGCAGAAGAGACACACACACACACCTGGAATTAACGCTGCTTAATGTTTCAAAATGGATTCCATGCTGGGCTCGCACCGTTCAACCATTACTGAATTCCATTCGCTAAAACAATGGAATGATATAAGGGGGTTGGTGTGCTCTCTGCATGGCACTACCACTCTCCATCACTTAGACAGGGGAAATAATTGAACAACTTGTGAGACAATAGAATGGTTTCCTCATCTGAAATAACTTTCATTAAAGAGCTGGAGAGATGGAGATGGCAGAGCCAAATCACTATGAGCACCCCCCCTGCTGATTTAAAGAGATTCAACACAGTGTTGATGGAGTTTCAAAGTATGCAATTATCCTTGAAATAGAAGACAGCTGTGTGTGCCGACAATTTACACTGACGATGGCCTGAGGCCGAAATGTTTGTGTTTTGTTTTCACCTTTCATTTATGTACTAATTTTTTGGGGCACCAAGATGTTCTAAACATTTTAATTCCATTTTTCCGTTTTGGATTTATTCCTTTTCAGAACAGTTCTCCATCTCTTCCAGTTTCAAAGCAGAAGAAAGATATGGAGAGAGAGAGAGACGAGACACAAACACACAGTATAGTATAGTACAGTATATAAATGTAGTAAACTCACAGTAAGTCCAGATGAGCCTTGAGGACCAGGAAAACCAGGAGGACCCTGTAGAGAAACAGGCAATGAGAAGGGCAGCTAAAACAAATGTTCTAAGCTCAGCATTGTAGACAGCAACACTGACCCGTAGCCTCTTAAGATACTACTCCAATCAGCTGAAGGGATACTCATGGATATGGTGAAATTGGCTGACAACTTCACCAAAATGATACGCGTGCGTCGATGAGGCCGTGTGGTGTTAGGATTCTGAACGGTCAGATAGCTAGCAACAATGACAAGAAGCTGCCACGTGGGGAATCGTAGGTGGCTAGTTTCAGCTCGTTGTATCTTGTTATTGATACCATGTCTTGTTTTGAGGTGTTTTGACTGATGTCATGTCTATGCTAATATGGCTAAAATTCACTAGCTAGCTAACCAACAACTGTAACAGTGTATTTGAGGGACAACAAGTTCGAATTTGTGCAAATCTATGCATGTTTTCAATAAACATTTGGAAGCTAAATATAGTTTACAGGTTGTCAACAATCTAAGCCAACTGTCTGTTTAGCCCCATAGTTGGCAACACATCTATCTCTACTCTCCTCTCCTCCCTTTTCCAAAAGTGTGCACACTTCATGTTATGGATTTAAAAGCAATGGATTGGTGTAATCATTGGCTGGAGGGAGTTTCCACACTCGGTAAATCCACGATGGGAAGTGCAAACTTTGAGAGAAGGGTGGATATTTGGGAAGCAGGCTAATTTAATTCAAGGCCTATGTAGTTCTAAGACCTACCACTAGAGTGGTCTATGACCTCACATTTCAAGTATCAACATGAAGTTGCTTTACTCTGCATGATCCTTCCCTGATGAAGCTTTTTAAGAAGCACAGGCCACGTAAACACTATGGCCATGGTCCAACACTAGAAACACAACCTTCCAGGAAGCATGCACTGATCTAACACAGTGGGAAAGGTGAAAGCAAGTAAATAGGCTACATAGTCATGTCCAGATCGGGGATTCCTTCCAAGAAAATGAAGACACATTTTCAAGTAGTTGAACATGGCCCAAATAATGACATGGAATAAGTACTAGTGACAGAAATGTATCCTTTAGGTAGTGTACATGCTGCACAGAAAGAGAGGTGCTTCACACACAGACTTTGCCATTCCAGTGTAACAGTCACTGTATAAACAGAAGAACATCTGTGGTCAATTAACATTCTATAAAGCACAGTCAGTAGGAGAGCCATTAGAGGAAGAAGAAACCAGTCACGACAGAACAAGAGCTCAGAAAGTCTGCTTTGGGACAGGAGTTTTTCCTGATCTAGTACAGTATGGTCAGGTAAAACTCCTGCCTCTAGCTATGATAGACAACCCAGTTCTCCTTATAGACACCATGCTTTGACTCTGTTGTGCTGGCTTATAATGTCTCTATATAGCCTTATGAAGTGTTATAATGCCTTAAAATCTCTCGTTTTGAGCTCACCATATTTCCTGGTACTCCAGCCTGTCCCCTTTGCCCCTGAGGACCCTGGAAAATGTAGGCAGAAATGTACATCCTGTTAGAGATTCAACACACAAATAACACGCAACTTGCTATATTTCACCACACTCACAATCAATCAAACAAACACACACACACAAATAAACAAACAAACACACACTTACCATCTCTCCCCTTATTCCAGGTGATCCTGGTGTTCCTGGGTGGCCTGGTGTTCCTGATCCAGAGCAGCCTCCATTAGCTCCATTGGTGTTGGTGGTGGTCTACATAGAAAATAAGATAAATATTTATCTGTATGTGTGTGCGTAGTGTGTGTGTGCCTGTGTGCGTGTGAATGTGCGTGCGTGTTGTGTGTGACTGTGAGAGTTTAATAGTTAAAGACTGTGTGGACATACAGGCACCTGTGCAGCCTCCTCCCCCTGCAGCCTTTGGTTTAGGAAACACTGTAACAAACACAAAGAGGTCGTAGATTCAGAACTATGACTCTGCCTAGGCAAAGCTTCGGATAGATTGGGTCAAAATCAGAACCAAAACTCACAGTGTTACTGATTCTTATGATTCATGAATCAATGAAGAATCATGTAAATCATGTAGATTTATTGGGTTATTGAATGTACGTTTGTCTATCCCATGTGTAACTCTGTTTAGTTGTTTTTGTCACACTGCTTTGCTTTATCTTGGTCAGGTCGCAGTTGTAAACTGGCCTACCTGGTTATATAAAGGTGAAATAAATAAAATGAACCTAGAAGAATGAAGTAGATTCATTAACCCAGAAGAATCAATTAGAATTTCCATGATTCTACAGTCTCATTCTGACCAGCCAACAATATATATGCCCCCTTAACCACCTCACCCATGAACCCAACCAATACACCCCTCACCCCCAGACTCTCACCCTCTCACAGCCGTCGGAAGCATGGCCTATGCCAGTCTTGCCCTCGTCTCCTTTCTCTCCCTTGGTGCCCACCATGCCTGGTACCCCTGGCAAGCCCTTGGAGCAGTCCTCACACACCTTCTGCAGCAGAGGACACACACACTTGATGACATGAAGTGTGTGAGCTCAATGTACACTGCATGGACACAGTTCATGCATGTTTGTGTTATGTATAATCACATCAGTACAGCTCATGCAGATCAATCCAAGAGCACTACTAGATAACTATTTCCCAGAGTGCAGCTCTCTACCTCCTGTCTTACCTCTCCATCTCCTCGACTGGGGTCCTCATCCTGAGGCAGCCTCAGATGCTGAGGAAGGGTGGGGGGGGTGGGGGGGTCCGAGGGGGAGAGGAGAGTAAAATGTAAAGGAGAGGGAGGCTCCAAGTAGATGTTGCCCTTAGAAACTGATCAAAAATCAGTTTATCCAACACAACCCTAGCCTTAACCACTAGGGAGCTGCCAATGTAAACCTGATCTTAGGTCAGCATCTAGGGGCAACTTCATCCTTCTACAGTAAAATGTTGGAATACAATTATAATTTATAAGTACAGTTGACTTTGGATGCAACACAGTGCAAACGGTGCTGAAATGCAGTGCAGTCCAAACTCGAACGATCCATTCAGAATTCCAAAATAGCACTCAATTACTTTTGGCCAGAGTCACATAGGCCACTAGAGGAAACACCACTCCAATCACACCAGGAAACCCACTCACAGTACAATACTGCCACATTTGAGCAGTGGGGCCCTTCACACAGTGAGAGAACCTGTGAATTGCACTTAGCCTGCTTTCAAAATCTGTTGGCTTTGTTCAAACCTGTTGGCTTTGTTCAAACGGTTGTTATTAGCCAGAAGAGCTCATTTGCGCTAGCATGATGCAGCTCATTAGGTTTGTTAAACTCAGGCTGTGTGCATTAACAGGATGTCTCAGAGAATAATCATTATATGTCAATGATATTTACTTTATACTTTCAATATACTCCTATTTAAATATCCTTTACTTTTGCTAAATTGTTCTTTTATCCTTTTTAAATGGATTCATTTTGTATTCAACTAACTCGTCTGTTAAATTACGTTTCTAATAATGTTGTGGTTTTAAGGATATGTTTTTAATAGCTAAGATTAAGATAAGAGTGAATTAAGAATTTATCTAAGAGTGAAACGTTTTATTAGTCTGTTTTAGGCATTTAAATCCATTGACATATAACATGCAGGCAGGGCCATGGAGCTAGAGAGAAGCTGGTGGTTCTGTGTCTGTCTACTGATGTTAGGACTGGAGCACTTAGTGAGTGTGTATAATGTGAGTGTGTGTGTGTGTGTGTGTTCGTGAAGCCAAGTTTCCACTGTGGGTAGATTGATTATTGTGGGGAGGGTGTGTGTGTGTGTGTGTGTGTGTGTGTATGTATGTATGTATGTATGTATGTATGTATGTGGCAAGGGGCTGAGCTGGATGCCAGCTAACTGGAAAATAGGTCTCATAGTGCAGTCCTCTCAACAGCAGATCTACAGGCTCTTACTGTACTCAGCATAACAAGGCTGAACAACAGAGTATAGCAAAGCTTTTCGACTCAAACTAATGGCTGCACTCACACACTCACACACTGCATTTATGACACTACGCCAACAATGTGTGTGTGTACGTGCATGCTTTTGCGGTACAAATCAATGGTAAAAGTCTTTCTGAAAGGCAGAAAGTGCATTTCAACACTAAAAGTCTTTGAGCTGAGTGCGTTCATTGTTCTATAGTAAGCCGTGGTGTGTCTACTGTATAGGTATGTCCAAAGTCTAGAGATCCTCAATGAACTTCTGCCGGAGTGCTCCACTCACAACACAGACCTACACCCCAACCAGGCTCCTCCCTCCCTGCATCGTCCAATCACAAAGCTGCAGCACTCATCTAGCCCCGCCTCCTCTGTCTGGCAGGGGTTGGGGTCAAATCCTTTTTAGACAATACAGCTAATGAATTCCAATTCTAGAATCAGAAAGTGTCATTGGTATTCATTGATATTGTTTTTCTCAATTCTGGAATTTGATTTTCAAATCACTTTCCGATGTGTCTGAATTGGAATGGAAGTGACTCCAACCCTTTTGTCTGATTACTTACAGTTCTCCCAGGCAGACCCGGCTGCCCTGGTACCCCGTCGTTGCCAGGGTTACCCTGAAAGAAGGAACTGAGATTCAACTGGTTTTAGCCTATCACAGGCTTGCCACATCCCTCTCCACCAATGGTCGGGGGGGGGGGGGGGTTACAGGTTCGAGGTTGTAGGAACAACCAATCACCTGTGTTCTCCCTTTCCTGGTTTGTGTTCAGACTTTTTTGGTTCCGTTGAATAGTTTTTAAAGCACTATTTAAATTAATTTAAATAGTTTGATTCATGTTGGTTTCATTTGTTTGATTATTTTTTGTCAATAAAAAAAAAACACAACACCAGATTGAATACCATGCAGGGATCACTGTGCAAGAGGTCAAACAATATATATTTTTTACGTGCTTTGATTTGAACAGGATATATTTGTGCAAATTTGATTCATGCACACAAAATTGTTCAGTGCTTGACGAACACATGACCATCATATTCAGACAAATCAATCTATTTTCTTACACAGTGAACTCATGAACCAATATTACATCTTCGTTTCCCATTAACCTGGTTTACATGTGTAAACTGTTGTTGAGAATTAGTTTAGATTTAACATTTCCCACAAAATCTGAGGAAATATTCTCCTTAAACTTTATTTGAAGGTTTTAATTCATAATAATTGTACTAATGCTAAAATAACTATTTAATTATGTATAAGGAGTTTATAACCAAACCTTCAAATGAAGTATCATCAATATTCCCAACAATCCCAATGTATCATATTCTGATAGAAATAGTCAACATTCCCAAAGCTTCCCACAAGAGTTAGTGAATGTTTAAAGCAGGGCTATGATTTAACAAAGTCTCCCATTAATACATATATATATTTACAGCCCACAAGTTTAACAATAGCATAGAGCTTCATTACATGAATACGGTTGACTTTAAATGTTATTGTATTTATGCAATAGTTCTTAATGTACTTGCATATTTACTTTTACTATTGTGTAACATGTTTACATTTAGAATTTAAGATTAATAAAATAATTAGCTATTTTGAGTTGCATTTTGAGTTGCATTGGCCACGACCTCAAGCTGCCCAAGCTAGAACCCAATATTCAAGCCAAACCTGAAAAGGAAATGAGTGACATGGACGGTGGAATAGAAAAGAGAAACATGAAGAACAAGAGAGAACAATGGAGTGCCGAAAATAAGAAAAAAAGAGAAAGAGAGAGAGAGAGAGATACATGCTCCGCTCACAGCTACCGTGATGGTCCGGGCCTAAACCACACAAAAACAACACTATGGAAAAAAACACTATGGAACACAAAGCTGCCTTTGGCCTAAAGAGCAGGAACCCAGACTTCATCAAAGAAATTGGAAATACAGACGTTGTCAAACTTCAAGAAACATGGTATAAAGGAGACGGACCCACTGGTTGCCCTCTAGGTTACAGAGAGCTGGTAGTCCCATCTACCAAACTACCAGGTGTGAAACAGGAAAGAGACTCAGGGGGTATGCTAATTTGGTATAGAGCAGACCTAACCCACTCTATTAAATTTGTCAAAACAGGAACATTTTACATCTGGCTAGAAATGAATAAGGAAAATATCTCAAAAGAGAAAAATGGCCTCGTGTGCTACTTATATCCACCCAATAGAATCCCCATATTTTTACGATCACAGCTTCTCTATCCTAGAGGGGGAGATCAACCATTTCCAGGCCCAGGGACATGTACTAGTCTGTGGCGACCTAAATTCCAGAACTGGACAAGAACCTGAAACTCTCAGCACACAGGGTGACAAACACTTACCTGGAGGTGTTCCCCCAGCCATATGCCCCCCTAGACACAATTATGACAAAATAACCAACAAAAACAGGTCACAACTCCTGCAGCTCTGTCGGATGCTGGGGACTCCTATGGTAGGTACACCTATAGCGCATCTCTTGGCAGTAGTACTGTAAACTACTTTATCACTGACCTCAACGCAGAGTCTCTTAGAGCATTCACAGTCAGTCCACTGACACCCCTATCAGATCACAGCAAAATCACACTCTACTTGAACAGAGATATGCTCGATCATGAGGCATCAAAGCCAAAGGAACTGATAAATATTAAGAAATGCTATAGTTGGAAGGAAAGTAGTGTGGAAATCTATCAAAAAACTATTAGGCAACAACAAATGCAATCCCTTCAAGACAATTTCGTGTACAAAATGTTTCACTGCAATAGTGAAGGTGTAAACTTAGCAGTAGAAAACCTAAACAGTATATTTGACCTCTCAGCTTCCCTGTCAAATCCAAAAATGTCAAGCAGACAAGCTAAGAAAATTAACAACAATGATGAAGCATGCAAAAACCTAACAAAACAATTGAGAAACCTATCCAACCAAAAACCTGAACCTACACCTTCTCTATGGTAAATCATTAAACCATTACAGAAATACACTACGGAAAAAGAAGGAACAGCACATTAGAAATCAGCTAAATTTATTTGAAGAATCCATATAATCTATGGATAAACCACTTCTCCAATCTTTTTGGCTCGATAACAAAGAACAAACAGCAAAAACATATACAGTGGGGCAAAAAAGTATTTAGTCAGCCACCAATTGTGCAAGTTCTCCAACTTAAAAAGATGAGAGAGGCCTGTAATTTTCATCATAGGTACACTTCAACTATGACAGATGAAATGAGAAAAAGAAATCCAGAAAATCACATTGTAGGATTTTTAATTTATTTATTTGCAAATTATGGTGGAAAATAAGTATTTGGTCA
>QNTS01001701.1:131008-162486 GCA_003317085.1 Hucho hucho | reverse complement strand
AACATGTTGACCCAGAAGGAATGTAAACATGTTGACCCAGAAGGAATGCTAACATGTTGACCCAGAAGGAATGCTAACATGTTGACCCAGAAGGAATGTTAACATGTTGATCCAGAAGGAATGCTAACATGTTGACCCAGAAAGAATGCTAACATGTTGACCCAGAAGGAATGTTAGAATGTTGATCCAGAAGGAATGTTAACATGTTGTTCCCAAAGGAATGTTAGAATGTTGATCCAGAAGGAATGTTAACATGTTGATCCAGATGGAATGTTAACATGTTGAACCAGAAGATATGTTAGCATGTTGATCCAGAAGGAATTCCAGACTAAATCCCAGGATAGGAGAGAATGGACCAGGATAATTCAGAGATAGAAGATTTCCAGCTAAAATATGGGAAAGTCTGATACCTCTACTAAACCAGTTGGGGATAATTGTGTCTGAATTACTTTGCCACATAACCCTGACATCTATTTCAAACAGTTGGATAGTGGGTACCCACTGGGCAGACGTCAGTTCAACATCTAGTTTCGATTTATATTTGGTTGAGTGAATTCAACAAAACAAAATGTCATTGTATTTAAGTTAAAAGTTGTGTGAAAAAAATATGACATTTCCTTACATTGATCCAATCAGTTTTCCACTTTGATTAAACTTTTTTGGGGTTGAAATGATGTGGAAACAACATTGATTCAACCAGTTGTTGCCCAATGGACATGTGGGTAATAAAAAAAAGTAAGTATGGGAAAGCTTCAGAAAAACACCACCAAAACATTTATTTTGAGGTGAACAATCTCTTCAATGTTTACCTAGATTTCGAGTCAAACTCATTCCACAGAGGGTTGAATGTCTAAAAACCCCGCAGACACTAGGCCCTCCATGGTATGAGTTTGACACACCTGACCTAAATGTTAAAAAAAAATGTCTTACCTGAGGTCCTGGGATGCCCACCCCTTCAACTCCTGGGTCACCCTACCGGGAGCAGCACAGACACACACACTGAGTCAGCACAGACACACACACACACACACTGAGTCAGCACAGACACACACACAGAGTCAGCACAGACACACATATTGAGTCAGCACAGACACACACACTGAGTCAGCCACTAGTGAAACTCACACCAACCCTTGTACGTGTGCATGGCAAATGATCATACTGTACCTGGCTTCCCTTTGGTCCTATAGGCCCCTGGACACCGGGAAGACCTGGTTTGCCCTGGTAGATGGAGAGATAGAGAAGAAAAATAAAGAAGAAGGGTAAAGTACCAGTCAAAGGTTTGGACACACTAAACATTCATTAAAGTTGTATTTATTGTTTATACTATTTTCTACATTGTAGAATAATAGTGAAGACATCAAAACTATTAAATAACACATATGGAATCATGTAGTAACCAAAAAAGTGTTAAACAAATCAAAATATATTTTATATTTGAGATTCTTCAAAGTAGCCACCCTTTGCCTTGATGACAGCTTTGCACACTTGGCATTCTCTCAACCAGCTTCATGAGGTAGTCACCTGGAACGCATTTTAATCAACAGGTGTTCCTTTGTGGAATTTCTTTCCTTCTTAACCACTCCGGGCTAGGGGGCATTGTTCGGAAGTTCGGAGAGTCTGGCGTGCCCAAAGTAAAATGCCTGTTACTAGAAGCTAGGGTATGCATATAATTAGTTGTATTTGATAGAAACACTTTGGAATTTCTAAAACTGTTAAAATAATGTCTGTGAGTATAACAGAACTGATATGGCAGGCGAAAACCTGAGGAAAAATACTTTTTTGAGCTCCCATGCAATTGGTATGGTTTCCTATTGCACAATGAAAAGAATAGCTCCCAGATTCCAGTACCTATGGCTTCCACTGGATGTCAACAGTCTTTAGACAAGGTTTCAGGCTTGTTCTTTGAAAAATGAACAAGTAGCTGTAGTTTATCACTGGGTTCCTCCTTGGGTCTGTAGTCCTGTGCCGCACGTGACTGAGGGCGCGCTCTTTGTTATTTATCTCCGGTATTGAACATACTACATTCCGTCTTATATTGTACAGTTTATTTACATATTAGGGTACCTGAGGATTGATTAGAAACGTTGTTTGACTTGTTTGGACGAAGTTTATCGGTAACTTTTTGGATTCTTTTGTTTGTATGTTGAACGAGTTGAACGGGTGTATTACTGAACAAAACGTGCCAACCAAACTGAGTTTTGGGGATATAAAGAGGGACTTTATCGAACAAAACAACCATTTATTGTGTAGCTGGGACCCTCGGGATTGCAAACAGAGGAAGATCTTCAAAGGTAAGTGATTTATTTTATCGCTATTTCAGATTTTTGTGACGCCTGTGCTGGTTTGAAATATTTATATGCAGGAAGTATGTGGGGCGCAGTCCTCATATAATAAAAAGCTATGCTTTCGATGTAAAGCCTATTGTAAATCGGACAATGCGGTTCGATTACCAAGATTCTAAGATAAAGAATGGTGTACAACACTTGTATTTTCATGAATGTTTAATATTACGATTTTTGTATTTTGAATTTCGCGCTCTGCAATTTCACAGGATGTTGTCGAGGTGGCACGCTAGCGGGACACTGTTCCGTAAGAAGTTAATGCGTTTGAGCCAATCAGTTGTGTTGTGACAAGGTAGGGGTGGTATACAGAAGATCGCCCTATTTGGTGAAATACCAAGTCCATATTATAGCAAGAACAGCTCAAATAAGCAAAAAGAAACAACAGTCTATTATTACTTTAGGACATGAAGGTCAGTCAATCCGGAACATTTCAAAAACTTTGAAAGTTTCTTCAAGTGCAGTTGCAAAAACCATCAAGCGCTATGATGAAACTGGCTCTCATGAGGACCGCCACAGGAAAGGAAGACCAAGAGCTAGCTCTGCTGCAGAGGATAAGTTCATTAGAATTAACTGCACCTCAGGTTGCAGGCAAAATAAATGCTTCACAGAGTTCAAGAAACAGACACATCTCAACATCAACTGTTGATGTTGCGTGAATCAGGCCTTCATGGTCAAATTGCTACAAAGAAACTACTACTAAAGGTCACCAATAAGAAGAAGAGACTTGCTTGGGTGAAGAAACACAAGCAATGGACATTAGAAATCTGTCCTTTGAGATTTTTGGTTACAACCGTGTCTTTGTGAGACGCAGAGTAGGTGAACGGATAATCTCGGATGATCTCCGCATGTGTGGTTCCCACCGTGAAGCATGAAGGAGGAGGTGTGATGGTGCTTTGTGGGTGACACTGTCAGTGATTTATTTAGAATTCAAGGCACAGTTAACCAGCACGCCATCCTATCTGGTTTGCGCTTAGTGGGACTATAATTTGTTTTTCAACAGGACAATGACCCAACACACCTCCAGGGTGTGTAAGGGCTATTTGACCAAGAAGGAGAGTGATGGAGTGCTGCATCAGAGTGAACGAAAAGCAACCAACAAGTGCTCAGCATATGTGGGAACTCCTTCAAGACTGTTGGAAAAGCATTCCAGGTGAAGCTGGTTGAGAGAATGCCAAGAGTGTGCAAAGCTGTCATCAAGGCAAAGGCTGGCCACTTTGAAGAATCTCAAATATAAAATATATTTTGATTTGTTTAACACTTTTTTGGTTACCACATGATTCCATGTGTTATTTCATAGTGTTGATGTCTTCATATATTATTCTACAATGTAGAAAATAGTACAAATAAAGAAAAACCCTTGAATGAGAAGAGGTGTCCAAACTTTTGACTAGTACTGTATGCGTGGAGCTAAAACAGTACATCTCAAAACCCAGGCATGCTGCAGACTTACATGTTTCCCTGCTTTCCCCTCTCCTGGGGGTCCCGGGTCGCCCCTCTCTCCCTTGGCTCCCTGCACCCCTCCTACACCCATCTGCCGCCCAGAGACATGCGCACAGCTCTCACACGCATCTCCCTGGTGATAGATACAACACAACAACAGTCAACAAGAGAGAGAACAGACTGGGTGAGTTGGTTACATTAGATAGTTAGACAGGCAGACAGACAAACAGACAGATAGATAGATAGAAGCAACATCAGCACAAGAACTGTTCGGAGGAGGAATAATGGTCTGGGGCTGTTTTTCACGGTTCAGGCTAGGCCCCTTAGTTCCAGTGAAGGGAAATCTTAATGCTACAGCATACAATGACATTCTACATGATTCTGTGCTTCCAACGTTTTGGCAACAGTTTGGGGAAGGCCCTTTCCTGTTTCAGCATGGCAATACTGCCGTGCACAAAGCAAGGGCCATACAGAAATGGTTTGTCGAGATTTGTGTGGAAGAACTTGACTAGCCTGCACAGAGCCCTGACCTCAACCCCATCGAACACCTTTGGGATTAGATGGAACGCCAACTGCGAGCCAGGCCTAATCGCCCAACACCAGTGCCCGACCTCACTAATGCTCGTGGCTGAATGGAAGCAAGTCCCCGCAGCAATGTTCCAACATCAAATGGAAAGCCTTCCCAGAAGAGTGGAGGCTGTTATAGCAGCAAAGTGTGACCAACTCCATATTAATACCCATAAGTGTGGAATGAGGTGTTCGACGGTCATGTATTGTAGATAGATATTTAATTAGTTAGATAGTTTGATTGTTAGTTACAGTAGTTAGATGGATAGTTAGTTAGTTCATCTGCTATACAGGATGATCTTTTATAGCATCATCTTTAATACGCTTATGCGATCTTGGATTCAAAATCTATAGAGGTATAAGGATATGTTCTAAGATACTTGGACAGATAAGGGAGATGGACGGATAAACAGCCAGCCAACTAACCAGCCAGCCAGTCAGGCTGACTCATTGATCGGTTGGTTGGGTGTTCCATACCTTCGCTCCCTTCAGTCCAGTTAGTCCATCCCGACCAGGCTCTCCAGGCAGACCCTGGGTTCCATGGGTTCCGGCTAATCCTTGGTCTCCCTGTTCACCCTGGTCGCCCTAGCAACAGAGACACATGAATTTTAATCAATAATAGGGATCTGGTCTGTGACTCGTACTTGAACATTTATAAATAAAGATAATATAACTATAGTCCAGGAATCATTTAAGCCATGTCTATGAATGAAGACTAATTATCAATAGGCTTAATCTGGGTTTGTGAAACAAGATTCCTGCATTGTATTTTAACTGCCAGTCTTAGCTCAGGTAACATCAGTGTGTGCTAGAGATTCAAGGTTACTTAAGGTGGATTCAGATTCCTCAGAGGTCCTACATTTTTTAAGGTGGGCTGATTTTCCAGTGGACTTCCCAGTTTATGGGGACTGCGGTTATTTCAAGTTCATTTAAAGTTAAATTAATTTAAGCTGGACTCATTTGCGGATGGACCGGAGGCTTTTCTAGGTTTTCCTAATGACATTGCCTGGTTTAAGGTGGTCTGAGGACCCCAGAGACATGAGTTAATCAAATGTAGTCTGATTTCTCTGCAGTCGTTTTATGGGAATCTGCTCATTTAAGGAGGACTAAAGTACCTGGAGATTATTTAAGGCGGTCTGGTCTGCTTGTTCCCTGGGGCAAAATAGAATAATTTCCCTGGGTTATTCAATGTCTTATTTAAGGCCGACTGATTTTCCTGTCGACATTAGGTTAACTAAGGTACTGAGTTCCCTAGGGCCATAATTTAAGTCAATGTGATTGGATTTCTCTGCAGGCAACAAGGCTATTTAAAGTGGACTGAATTCCCCAGAGACTTTGTCACATATCCTGGCACTAGCTGAGAATGAATACATTACTGTCCCTTCGCATCTTTCAATTCTATTCAGAGACTTTTACAAAGAAAACCCTGTAATGAAGAACTTACCTTCTCTCCCCTTAGACCATCACGACCTGGCACACCCTGTGCAAAGAGACAGGAAAAGACAAGAGAGTTAGAGTGATACGCACCTATAAGAGTATGCACACACACACACATACAAGCCTCTACCCATTCAGATATAAACCCGTTGACACAGCGCTAACCACTGAGGCCCGTGTAATTAAGCTGTGAGGCACAGTAGCTTACCATTTAATTGAGATTTATAGCTCACCTTGGCGTATCCTGTGGTAGGTGGGGGATTACCTGCATATGTCATTACTTTGCCAATATTTAAGTTGCAGACATACAGTGATCTAAGGTCAGTTTGGTGTTTTAGTGGGTTTGACAGACGCATGTGTATGTTGTTGGCTTAGTCATGTTAAACAAGCATGGTCAAAATAATGCAAACCAGGTCGACAAAGTAGGCAAGAGTCCTCATAGCCCTCATCTCTCCAGGTAGAGGGGTCTCACCTGTCTGCCGTCGGTGCCCTCTCCTGCAGGCCCGGCAGGCCCTGGAGGCCCAGTTTTACCCGCTAGCACCTTGACGAAGGATGTCCCACTGCCCACCTCAGAGGGAGAAGACTGGCACACCCCACACGACGCACCCTGGGGTAGAGGGGAGAAACACTGGCTTAGGACTGTTGGCAAAAGATACACACACACACACACACATACAAACGTATAGACATACTTTCATGTGTAAAGATGTACGTATGCACACAAACTAACACACACTTCACCTTCTCTCCTTTAGGACCTGGAGTTCCTAGACCAGGAATCCCTGGATCTCCCTGTCAAAATAATCACATACCAAAACACAACACAACACATCAAACCAAAACATAACACATCATACTAAAACACAACATAACATAACATATCATACCAAAACACAACAGAACACATCATACCAAAACACAACACATCATACATATCAAAAACATCCGGTGGCGTACTGCATTACCATCGAAAAGCCCCTGCGATATGCAACTTTTCAGGGAAGTTAGGAACCAATATACACAGGCAGCTAGGAAAGCAAAGGCTAGCTTTTTCAAACAGAAATGTGCATTCCTGTAGCACAAACTCCAAAAAGTTCTGGGACACTGTAAAGTCCATGAGGAATAGGAGCACCTCCTCACAGCTGCCCACTGCACTGAGGCTAGGAAACACTGTCACCACCGATAAATATTACTAGCCTGTTCAACCTCTCTTTCGTATCATCTGAGATCCCCAAAGATTGGAAATCTGCTGCGGTCATCCCCCCTCTTCAAAGGGGGAGACACTCTAGACACAAATTGCTACAGACCTATATCTATCCTACCCTTCTAAGGTCTTCGAAAGCAAAGTTAACAAACAGATCACCGATCATTTCGAATCCCACCTTACCTTCTCCGCTATGCAATCTGGTTTCCGAGCTGGTCATGGGTGCACCTCAGCCACGCTCAAGGTCCTAAACAATATCATACCCGCCATCAACAAGAGACAATACTGTGCAGCTGTATTCATCGACCTGGCCAAGGCTTTCGACTCTGTCAATCACCACATTCTTATCGGCAGACTCAACAGCCTTGGTTTCTCCAATGACTGGCACACCTGGTTCACCAACTACTTCTCAGACAGAGTTCAGTGTGTCAAATCGGAGGGCCTGTTGTCCGGACATCTGGCAGTCTCTATGTGGGTGCCACAGGGTTCAATCCTCGGGCTGACTCTTTTCTCTGTATATATTAACGATGTCGCTCTGGCTGCTTGTGATTCGCTGATCCACCTCTACGCAGACGACACCATTCTCTATACTTCTGGCCCTTCTTTGGACACTGTGTTAACTAACCTCCAGGCGAGCTTCAATGCCATACAACTCTCCTTCCGTGGCCTCCAACTGCTCTTAAATGCAAGTAAAACTAAATGCATTCTCTTCAACCGATTGCTGCCCACACCTGCCGCCCGTCCAGCATCACCACTCTGGACGGTTCTAACTTAGAATATGTGGACAACTACAAATACCTAGGTGTCTGGTTAAACTGTAAACTCTCCTTCCAGACTCACATTAAGCATCTCCAATCCAAAATTCCACCTAGAATCGGCTTCCTATTTCGCAACAAAGCATCCTTCACTCATGCTGCCAAACATACCCTCGTAAAACTGACTCTCCTACAGATCCTTGACTTCGGCGATGTCATTTGTAAAATAGCCTCCAACACTCTACTTAGCAAATTGGATGCAATCTATCACAGTGCCATCCGTTTTGTCACCAAAGCCCCATATACTACCCACCACTGTGATCTGTATGCTCTCGTTGGCTGGCCCTCGCTTCATATTCGTTGCCAAACTCACTGGCTCCAGGTCATCTATAAGTCTTTGCTAGGTAAAGCCCCGCCTTATCTCAGCTCACTGGTCACCATAGCAGCACCCACCCGTAGCACGCGCTCCAGCAGGTATATTTCACTGGTCACCCCCAAAGCCAATTTCTCCCTCGGCCGCCTTTCCTTCCAGTTCTCTGTTGCCAATGACTGGAACGAACTGCAAAAATCACTGAAGCTGGAGACTCATATCTCCCTCACTAGCTTTAAGCACCAGCAGTCAGAGCAACTCACAGATCACTGCACCTGTACATAGCCCATCTGTAAATAGCACATCCAACTACCTCATCCCCATACTGTTATTTATTTTATTTATTTTGCTCCTTTGCACCCCAGTATCTCTACTTGCACACTCATCTGCTGCACATCTATCACTCCAGTGTTTAATTGATATATTGTAATTATTTTGCCACTATGGCCTTATTTATTGCCTTATCTCCCTTATCCTACCTCATTTGCACACACTGTATATAGACTTTTCTATTGTATTATTGACTGTATGTTTGTTTATTCCATATGTAACTTTGTGTTGTTGTTTGTGTCGCACTGCTTTGCTTTATCTTGGCCAGGTCGCAGTTGTAAATGAAAACTTGTTCTCAACTAGCCTACCTGGTTAAATAAAGGTGAAAAAACAAAACAAAACACAACATAACACAACACATCATACCAAAACACAACATAACACAACACATCATACCAAAACACAACATAACACAACACACCATACCAAAACACAACACACCATACCAAAACACAACATAACATATCATACCAAAACACAACATAACATATCATACCACAACACAACATAACATATCATACCACAACACAACATAACATATCATACCAAAACACAACATAACATATCATACCAAAACACAACATAACATATCATACCAAAACACAACATAACATAACATAACATATCATACCAAAACACAACATAACATGATAACATCACCCAGTATTAGATGTAGTGTATGTTAGCTCCACCCTCTCACCTTTATCCCCTTCAGTCCATCCTTGCCACTAGGTCCTCTGGGTCCAGCTTTGCCCTAACAGATACATATAATGCCTTCAGAAAGTATTCACACCCCTTAACCTTTCCACATTTTCTTGTGTTACAGCCTGAATTTAAAATGTATTAAATTGAGAGTTTGTGTCACTGGCCTACACACGATAACCCATAGTGTCAAAGTGGAATGATGATGTTTAATTACATTTTTTATAAAAAATAAATAAATGAAAAGCAGTCAATAAGTACTCAACCCCTTTGTCATGGCAAGCCTAAATAGGTTCAGGAGTAAAATTGTGCTTAAAAAGTCACATATTAAGTTGCATGCAAATAATAGTGTGCAATAATAGTGTTTAACATTATTTTTGAATGACCTCATTTATCCTCAGTTGAGCAGTGAATTTCAAACACAGATTCAACCACAAAAAATAGCGAGGTTTTCCAATGCCTCACAAAAAAGGGCACCTACAGTATTGGTAGAAAAAAAGCAGATATTGAATAACAAATTGCAAAAACCACTGAAGCTGGAGACTTATATCTCCTTCTCTAACTTTAAGCATCAGCTGTCAGAGCAGCTTACCGATCACTGTACCTGTACACAGCCCATCTGTAAATAGCACACCCGACTACCTCATCCCCATATTATTACTTACCCTCTTGCTCTTTTGCACCCCAGTATCTCTACTTGCACATCATCATCTGCATATCTATCACTCCAGTATTAATGCTAAATTGTAATTATTTTCGCCTCTATGGCCTATTTATTGCCTGCCTCCCTACATTTGCACACACTGTACATAGATCTTTAGATTTTTCTTTTGTGTTATTGACTGTATGTTTGTTTATGTGTAACTCTCTGTTGTTGTTTTTGTCGCACTGCTATGCTTTATCTTGGCCAGGTCGCAGTTGTAAATGAGAACTTGTTCTCAACTGGCCTACCTGGTTAAATAAATGTGAAATAAAAATAAATACTAATTAAACACTTAGGATGGTGTATCAATACACCCAGGCACCACAAAAATACAGGCGTCCTTTCTAACTCAGTTGCTGGAAAGGAAGGAAACCGCTCAGGAATTTCACGATGAGGACAATGGTGACTTTAAAACAGTTAGAGTATAATGGCTGTGATAGGAGACAACTGAGGATGGATCAACAACATTGTAGTTACCCCACACTACTAACCTAATTGACAGAGTGAAAAGAAGGAAGCCTGTAAAATTGCAAAAAATGTGGCAAAGAAATGAACTTCATGTCCTGAATACAAAGCATTATGTTTGGGACAAATCCAACACATCCCTGAGTACCACTCTTCATATGTTCAAGCATGGTGGTGACTGCATCATGTTATGGGTATGCTTGTCATTGGACTAGGGAGTCTTCAAAAAAAAGAAACGGAATAGAGCTACTGTGAGCACAGGTAAAATCCTAGAGGAAAACCTGGTTCAGTCTGCTTTCCAACAGACACTGGGAGACAAATTCCCCTTTCAGCAGGACAGTAACCTAAAATACAATATACACTGGAATTGCTTACCAAGATTACATTGAACATTCCTGAGTGGCCTAGTTACATTGGCTTGAAAATCTATGGCAAGACTTGAAAATGGCTGTCTAGGAATTATCAACAACCGACTTGACAGAGCTTGGACAATTCAAAAAAATTATAATATGCAGATTGATCCATAGCTGTAATCGCAGCCAAAGCTGATTTTAACATGTATTGACTTAAGGGGTTGAATCTTTTCTACTGAAGATATATTGTTTTAATTTTTTACAAATGTTAGATTTTTTCTTATAATTTGACATTAGAGTATTTTGTGTAGATCGTTGACAAAATGACAATTAAATCCATTTGGATCCCACTTTGTAACACAAAAAAATAAAGGGGTTGTGAATACTTTTGTAAGGCAATTGTAGTTACAGTGCATTTCATCACTTTGTCTCCAAAGAGCCTTACAACAGCCAACTGAACTAATTTTTGCATCTGTAATAAGCCTGAGGAAAGTATTTTGTCATGAATTCAGATCCAACAATAATATCAAGGGCCTAAAAATCCAGGGCTTAAAAACAAAGGTGTCATTGTACGCTGATGATTAATGCTTTCTTTTTAACAAACAATTTGGATCCCTCCACAGCTTCATAGATGATCTAGATACGTTTTCTAATCTCTCTGGACTACAACCAAATGATGATAAGTGTACCATATTTCGTATTGGATTACCATTTTCTTTTACATTACCGTGTAGTTTACCAATAAAATGGTCTGACGGGGAAGTGGACATACTCAGTATTCATATCCCAAAATAAAGAAATGAACTCACTACAATACATTTTTACAGAAAACAAAAATAGGTAAGATCTTGCTTCTGTGGAAAGGAAAATACCTGTCTATTTGTGGAAAATTCACCCAGATAAATGTTTGAGTCATATTCCAGTTTACCTATTTGCTTATGGCCTTGCCTACACCTAACAACTTATTTTATTCATTATGTATTTCTGTCATTTGAATTTGGCGCTCTGCAATTTCACCGGATGTTGTAGATGTGGGACGTGACCGTCCCACCTAGCGCAGAGAGGTTAATTGAAATTCATTCCAGGTGACTACTTCATGAAGCTGGTTGAGAGAATGCCAAGAGTGTGCAAAGCTGTCATCAAGGAAAAGGGTGGCTACTTTGAAGAATCTCAAATATAAATATATTTTGATTTGTTTAACACTTTTTTGGTTACTACATGATTCCACATGTGATATTTCATAGTTTTGATGTCTTCACTATTATTCTACAATGTAGAAAATAGTACAAATAAATAAAAACCCTTGAATGAGTAGGTGTGTGGGGGATTGGAAATTATTCAGAGAAATTATTTCAGAGAATTACATTGATGGAAGCCACAATATGTCTGCAATATTAAAGCTGATCTACCCCCCCACCCCGCACAAAAAAAGAAAAAAAAAAATACTATGGATATAAAGAATGTTGAAAAAAGTATGCCATAAAGAGTCTCTTAATATATGCATAAGATCACTCTCACCGTTTTACCGTCAGATCCTTTGCCACCAGCGTTACCCTGGAAACAAGAGAAAATGTAATGTCAACAGAACTGGCTTTTAAACTAAATGTTCAGTCTTTCATCTTATGTATAAAATCTATTTTTGATACTCACCTCAAACATGCCCTATTGAGTTCCCTACTCAGCACTAACCTTCTCTCCTCTCAGCCCTGCCAGGCCACTGACTCCAGGTTCCCCCTGAACAAGAGTTAACACAAATCACTTCCAGGTTAGAAACAGAAACAACAGAGAATGCATGCACACGCACGCACACGCACACACACACATTCCATTCCAATAAAACACACACTAACCTGTTCTCCCTTCTGTCCCAGCCCAGGTTTTCCTCTCTCTCCTTTGAGTTTCAGGGTTTGTTCCATGGCAACAAGGTTGGCAGCAGGTATTTCACTCAGGGTGGGGCACACAGCACATGGATCACCCTTTTCCCCTTTGACACCATCCGACCCCACCTCTCCCTGCCAAGCATGCAGACACATATCACAGGGAGACAGATTAGTGATAACACCTAATAATAGGCATGTTTCCTTTGAGGTATAGCATCTAATGTGGTGTCCCTAACAGATCAGTTATTCAACTGTATCTAATGTGGTGTCCCTAACAGTTCAGTTATTTAGATATAGCTAATGTGGTGTCCCTAACAGATCAGTTATTCAACTATATCTAATGTGGTGTCCCTAACAGATCAGTTATTCAACTATATCGAATATGCTGTCCCTAACAGTTCAGTTATTCAGATATATCTAATGTGGTGTCCCAAACAGATCAGTTATTCAACTATATCTGATGTGGTGTACCTAACAGATCAGTTATTCAGATATATCTAATGTGGTGTCCCTAACAGAACAGTTAGTCAACTGTATCTAATGTGGTATCCAAACAGATCAGCTAGTCAAGAAGGGATATACCAGAATAGTACGATCAGCTGGTATGTCACCCTTGTAGAATGTTAGCTCTGCAGAATATAGCCATGCATAGTCTTGTTTAATCTACATCCGTTCATGCCTTAAATGTCCTGTACATAAATGTCTTGGATGTCCCATACATGCAAGCCTCTTGGAAGTACGCCAGGCGATCCTATGGAACCAAAGAGGACCTATACACTGTAGTATGTTATCATGTGTTATACAAATATTACATTTGCACGTTGTGGCTGTAGTAAACTATGTTCTACAGAACTTATTCTTAAGCTAAGTGAACAATCACTATTTTGGGATGTAAGCACAATTTATATGAACCCAGATGTTAGCTGAGGGATCATCAGTGTTAGAATGTCCCCCATTTTTAAGGCAAGAAACAAATGGTCAATGTAAACACTGTAGACATTGGAGCCTATTGTGATTTATGTTTGTGTTCATGAACCAGCCCACAAGACGAAGAAGGGAGAGCCTTTTCTATAAACACTGTGTTCAGCCAAAGACTTTTTGAATTGAATGCTTGTAATGCACTTTTACCCAAACAGGCCATTATTAAACACTCTGAATTTCATTCAAAGTATGTCAATTTTGTTCAATATTTTCAATGCCATCCTTTAATTCATTTCAGCTATATCTAATGTGGTGTCCCTAACATATCAGTTAGTCAACAATATATAATGTGGTGTCCCTAACAGATCAGTTAATCAACTATATCCAATGTGGTGTCCCTAACAGATCACTTAATCAACTACATCTAATGTGGTGTCCTTAACATATCAGTTAGTCAACAATATCTAATGTGGTGTCCTTAACAGATCAGTTAGTCAACTATATCTAATGTGGTGTCCCTAACAGATCAGTTAGTCAACTATATCCTATGTGGTGTCCCTAACAGATCAGCTATTCAACTATATCGATTATTGTGTCCCTAACAGATCAGTTAGTCAACTATAATGTGGTGTCCCTAACAGAACATTATTCAACTATATCGATTATTGTGTCCCTAACAGATCAGTTAGTCAACTATAATGTGGTGTCCCTAACAGAACATTATTCAACTATATCTAATGTGGTGTCCCTAACAGATCGGTTAGTGTAATGTGGTGTCCCTAAGAGATCAGTTAGTGTAATGTGGTGTCCCTTAGAGATCAGTTAGTGTAATGTGGTGTCCCTTAGAGATCAGTTAGTGTAATGTGGTGTCCCTAAGAGATCAGTTAGTGTAATGTGGTGTCCATAACAGATCAGTTAGTGTAATGTGGTGTCCATAACAGATCAGTTTGTTTTTGCCTATACATATTTATAGTTGTGTGCATTGGTATGCTGGTGTGTATGCATCTGTATGTGTGTGTACACAAGTGAGTTAGTGACTGCATGTAACCCATTCCCACAGCACATGAATTAAACATGAGATATAAATTAACAAGTGGGACTCTGTACCTTCTCTCCTGCCTTCCCATCTGCTCCTTGAAGACCCTAATGAATAGAAAAGAGGAGAGGAGATAGCGGGAGGAGAGAAGAGGAGAGGGAGAGAAGGTGAGATTTTAAACATTCCTAGCTGTAAATTAACATTATTTTCTCATACAAACCAAATGCCTTGATGACCATATCAAATTCAATGGCTATATAAACATTAGGGGTGCTGCATATCTCACCGGGAGGCCAGGGTCTCTTATCCCAGGGACCCCAGGCTCTCCTTTGGGCCCAGTCTTCCCGTGGAGGGCCACAGTGTTGCCCAGGTCTGCAGACAGGACGGGACACACCTCACATGGGTCACCCTGAGAGGGACAAAACCGAAGAGACACACAATATCAACACACACCTCAAAGGATTGTCACTGATACACACAGAGATGGACAAACACATTCACAACCCATGCAGTATACTCCTTACCCTAACCCTAACATACAAACCAGGACACTGAGGGTTAACACACCTTATCTCCTTTACCACCACCAGGGCCCCTAGGACCCTGAAAACACAACAGCAATACATTTTAGTAGAGCATGATAGTGAGGATGAGGTTTCAAATTACACACTGACTAGAATACAAAACAGTGGTCTGAATGAATCCTGTACTCACAGGATCTCCTGGTTCTCCATCTTTCCCTGCTGTCCCAGAATGCCCCTGGACAAGAAGAGAGGAACAGGACCATAACTATAACAACCATTGTAACATTCCAGAAATGTACAGAAGTCTTGTTGTGGGATGTTTTCTTATCAAACAATATAATCTGTTTACAGTACTTCAATGTTCAAACTGTGGCCTTGGAAGTTTTGAAGCAGTTTTAATTGGATTTGAATTACTTAATTAGTTATATTTTTTACCTTGTCTCCCTTCGATCCAGGAGATCCTCCAGGAGTGCCCTAGCAACAAAACAAAACACACCTCTATTAAAAAGAGTGATGAGTAACTATCCCCCTCTTGTAACTGTCTCTCACTTCCTCTGTCTACCAGAGCCATCCTCGAAGATGCTTCTTGGCTTCAGTCAAGGTTAACACACACAGCATCTCCTCGAAGACGTCCATATTAAACCTGAGGATGGAAAAGATAGAACAGAATTCCAGAGCGGAGACACTACTCACTGGCAGGCCTGGTTTTCCAATTCCTGGCAATCCTGGAAGTCCGGCTTTTCCCGGTTCTCCTGCTAGTCCTTCAGGCCCCACCTTTCCAGAGGTACCCTGGGAAAAAAAAGCTCCTAGAGGTTAAAGTTCAAATAGATGCCAAAGTGGCATTAAACAGAAAATGGTAGTTGGATTTCGAGGGCCACTAAAAGCATGTGTTTACATTACATGCACATAGAAAGGTACAGTGTACATACAATGGAAGTACACATTGTTAAATAGAGTAGCTACTCTGTTGAAAGAGTACCTTCTGTCCCTTGGGTCCCACCACACAGATGGATCCAGCCCGACCCTGCAGAGAGAGACACAAACCATCACTTAGCTCTTATTAAACAGTATGAAAACCTCTGCCTAAAGGATATTGAAACATGAGAGCACACACACATGCACGCACAAACACACACTGATATTCCTCTTTATCGTCACACTTTCAACTTTCCATGTGTATCCACGTTAGGCTGAATGGGTGAGATTAAAGGGTTTAAGTCAGCCTGAATCAGCCAGGTGGTGTAAGAGAAACACAGTCAATGAGGCAGAATTGATTCTGCTGGCTTTGTTGCTCCAGTCTAATCTAGCAGGCATTAGGAAGACTACACCCAGAGAGACGCCGGGCAGAGCAGAATAGATATCAGTACCAGTCTAGGCTTGAAATAGTAATTCAGTATAATTCTACTGAACACCCTCTGTTAGCCTGATAGGAGTATGTGGGAGTTTGTGGGAGTGTGTGTGTGTTCAAGCGCGAGTGTGTGTCCGTCTGTTCCTGCCAATTATAAGACAGACACATGCTGTTTATTCTAGTGAAATACGAAGAGTTGTTTACGGTTTGCTAACTACTCAGCTTATCAACATAATGGGAACCCCATTGTGGAATGCAGAAACATGCTACATATTTAAACGATGAAGGTTATGATGATGATGATGATGATGGTGATGATAGTGCTGATGTGAAAGAGATAAGCAGCCACTCACATCCTTTCCTGGGGTTCCAGATAGTCCCTGGAAACCAATATCTCCCTTCTGTCCTTTATCTCCCTGAGAGAGACAAGGGGGCATGGGGAAAGTAAGAAATAAGAAACAGTCAGACACTGTGATACGGACAGACAGACAAGCATATAGAATGTCAGACAGACAGACAGGACAGGCAGACATACATATAGAATGGCAGACAGACAGACAGACAAATACACATAAAGAATGTCAGACAGACAGACAGATATACATTTAGAATACCAGACAGACAGACTGACAGGACAGCCAGACGGACATACAGACAGGCCAGCCAGACAGGACAGCCAGACAGACAGTCCAGCCAGCCAGCCAGTTGTTTATCAGACGTACCTTGTGTCCGACAGCTTCTCCCCAGTTAGCGGGCAGCACCTGATAGAGAGAGAATGAGGACCAGAATGAGACCAGGCAGACTGATGAGCTGAGGTAATATTTAGAACTCACCTCTACTCTGCAGAAGCAATGGAGCATACTAAATAAAACATTGACCACACACACACATCGCCTCACGGTCCCAACAATCACCCCAAACCTGCACCCCCCTCACACACATCACCTCACGGTCCCAACGATCACCCCAAACCTGCACCCCCCTCACACACACACACACACACACACAAACACACCTAAAGACTCTGCAAATGAATACTTAATGTACCCCAATCTAAAACTACACTGAACTGAAAACCCCCAACACAATAGTTGCACTCCAGGAAGAAATACTCACAGACTCGCCTTTCTCCCCCTTCTGTCCCATGCGTCCCTCTTTGCACTGAGAAACAGACAAATGAGACACACACACACAAATGATTTATACTCCAGTAATCTTATAGTTCCTAGGTAAGTTCAAGTTCAAATTAGTTAATTTAGTGATTCAGACTTCTGTTGTATTGCCCTAGCAGACAGACAGACAGGAAGAGCAATGCTTGGCTGTGCAACTCACGCCAAAACTCTCAAATAAGCAACATCATTATACTTAACAATATCCTGTGCAATCCAGAGTTCCAACCATGTATCTAAGGTTGGTGAACACACAAGTTATGATTGTTGCTGCATGGCTAGATATGCTACATCAAAAAACGTCAGTGTAAATGCAGTATTTTGGAAAGCTGGTTATTCAACCTATATGCTTCTATGATGAGTAACCTGAAGAGTTGTGTTGGCTCCCCGAGCTATAGTTTAGGCTTTAGCTCAGAGGGCTAATGCAGTCTTTTACATGGACAAGCCACTTACTGTACCGGATCCAGATTCACTGCAGTCTGAACCCTAGGAGAGATAGAGATAGAGACAGCGAGAGAGAGAGAGAGACAGCGAGAGAGAGAGAGAGAGACAGCGAGAGAGAGAGACAGCGAGAGAGAGACAGCGAGACAGCGAGAGAGAGAGACAGCGAGACAGCGAGAGAGAGACAGCGAGAGAGAGACAGCGAGACAGCGAGAGAGTGAGAGAGAGAGACAGCGAGAGAGAGAGAGACAGCGAGAGAGAGAGACAGAGACAGAGAGAGAGACAGAGAAAGAAAGAGATACAGAGAGAGAGCGAAATAACAGAGAGAGAGAGCGAAAGAACAGAGAGAGAGAGCGAAAGAACAGAGAGAGGGGGAGCAAGACAAAGTCTGGTGATAAGTTTTTATGAAATTAGTATGTATGGCACTAAATCCCAAATTCAATGCAGATAAAAATGTATATTTGGAAAGTGAAGCTAAAAGAACTAGAATTTTGCTAATGAGACAGTGATTACAATATGTATGAAACTCTCTCAGTGTGTGATGATGATGCTGATAGGATTCAGTGTGTGTATGTATATGTGTGTGTTTGTGGGGTGATCAGTGAGCATGTGCGTGTATGTGCGTGTGTGTCTCAGCGTGTCTGGACGACACAGGTGATGACGTCACACATTCCCCCACGATTAGTACACACTCCTACGCCCACATCTTCACTGCTGCTCCACGTGTGTGTTTTTAGTATTTTCATATGGATGTGTGGGTACATGTTTGAGTGTGTATTTGCAGTACGTGTATGTATTTCCTATCTCACCCGATCTCCCTTCTCTCCCTTCATTCCGTGCTGTCCAGCGTGCCCAACTGAAGCCAACTGAAACAAACAAACCAAACATGAACAAATCTATCATACTAGAAGTATATTATTGCCTGGATATTACTCCACTTTAAATTGTCTCATAATTAGCCAGAGGGAAACTATAGGGCACGTTTACATTTGTGCTTCTTTATAGCTGAACAGCAGTTTACATACACTTAGGTTGGAGTCAGGTTGGAGTCATGAAAACTCATTTTTCAACCACTCCACAAATTTCTTGTTAACAAATGATAGTTTTGGCAAGTCGGTTAGAACATCTACTTTGTGCATGACACAAGTAATTTTTACAACAATAGTTTTTTACAACAATTCACTTATAATTCACGAAATCACAACTCCAGTGGGTCAGAAGTTTACTGTGCCTTTAACTTCTTAGGCAGCGGCAGCTGAGGGGTCGGTTTTGGAGAGTCTGGCGTGCCCAAAGTAAAATGCTTGCCACTCAGGCTCAGAAAATAGGATGTGCACATAATTAGTACTATTGGATAGGAAACACTCTGAGGTTTCCAAAAGTGTTAACATTTTGTCTGTGAGTGTAACAGAACTCATTTGGCAGGCAAAAACCAGAGAAAATTCCATCCGGAAATGTCATTCTGGTGGCTTATGGCTCACTTTGAAACAGTGCCTTTAGAAAAGTCTTTATACCAGGACACTGAATGTAGTACCTATTGCTTCCACTGGATGTCAGCAGTGTATACGTAAAGTTTCATGGCAATCGGAACCAATGTGTTCAATAGGTAGCGGTTTTGGTGACGGGAGCTCTTTTTCAGTTGCACGTTTTTGGGCGCACGTTTGGCTGAGCGGTCCACTTTATTTGACTTATATAACGTTTAGGTGACCATCCAAGTGAAAGATTATCACTTTTATTCATAAAAGATAAGCTAAGGATGCATTTTAATGGGTTTTTGTTTTGTTGAGGGAAAGTTAATAGGTTTAGTCTCTTCACGTTGGATTTTCTGAACACAAGGCGCCAACCAAACGGAGATTTATGGATATAATTAATGACTTTTTATAACCAAATACCCATGGATTGTCTTCGTTGGACACTTAGGAAGCCCTCTGCAGAAGTTCTACAAAAGGTAAGGCACAGGTTTTCCCTGTGAAATGCATTTTCTATGGACCGCGCTGGCTAAAGATTTCATGGTTATGGAAAATATTGAAGGTGCTACCCTCAAACAAACAAATGTAGTGCTTTCGCCATAAAGCCTTTTTGAAATCTGACAACGCTGTGATATTGCCAAGAAGCAGAGCTTTTGATGAGTATGAAACACTTGTATATTGGTGCATGTTTAATAATTCAACTTTTAAACAGCTCGGAAAATTCCAGAAAATTATGTCATGGCTTTAGAAGCTTCTGATAGGCTAATTGACATCATTTGAGTCAATTGGAGGTGTACCTGTGGATGTATTTCAAGGCCTACCTTCAGAGTGCCTCTTTGCTTGACATCATGGGGAAATCAAAAGAAATCAGCCAAGACCTCAGAAAAAAAATCTGGTTCATCCTTGGGAGCAATTCCCAAACACCTGAAGGTACCACGTTCATCTGTACAAACAATAGTATGCAAGTATAAACACCATGGGACCACGCAGCCATCATACCGCTCAGGAAGGAGACGCGTTCTGTCTCCTAGAGATGAACGTACTTTAGTGCGAAAAGTGCAAATCAATCCCAGAACAACAGCAAAGGACCTTGTGAAGATGCTGGAGGAAACAGAAACAAAAGTATCTATATCCACAGTAAAACGAGTATCTATATCCACAGTATCTATATTGACATAACCTGAAAGGCAGCTCAGCAAGGAAGAAGCCACTGCTCCAAAACCGCCATAAAAAAGCCAGACTACGGTTTTCAACTGCACACGCGGACAAAGATCATACTTTTTTGAGAAATGTCCTCTGGTCTGATGACACAAAAATATAACTGTTTGGCCATCGTTATGTTTGGAGGGAAAAGGGGGAGGCTTGCAAGCCGAAGAACACCATCCCAACCGTGAAGAACGGGGGTGGCAACATCATGATGTGGGGGTGCTTTGCTGCAGGAGGGACTGGTGCACTTCACAAAATAGATGGCAAATTATGTGGATATATTGAAGCAACATCTCAACATCTCAGTCAGGAAGTTAAAGCTTGGTCGCAAATGGGTCTTCCAAATGGACAATGACCCCAAGCATACTTCCAATGTTGTGGCAAAATGGCTTAAGGACAACAAAGTCAAGGTATTGGAGTGGCCATCACAAAGCCCTGACCTCAATCCCATAGAAAATTCATAGGGAGAACTGAAAAAGCGTGTGTGAGCAAGGAGGCCTACAAACCTGACTCAGTTACACCAGCTCTGTCAGGAGGAATGGGCCAAAATTCACCCAACTTATTGAGGGAAGCCTGTGGAAGGCTACCCAAAACGTTTGACCCAAGTTAAACAATTTAAAGGCAATGCTACCAAATACTAATTGAATGTATCTAAACCTCTGACCCACTGGGAATGTGATGAAAGAAATAAAAGCTGAAATAAATCATTCTCTCTACTATTATTCTGACATTTCACATTCTTAAAATAAAGTGGTGATCCTAACTGACCTAAGACAGGGAATTTTTACTAGGATTAAATGTCAGGAATTGTGAAATACTGAGGTGTATGTAAACTTCCGATTGTATGTATCAAATAAAACTGTTTCATTGTTTTCGATTGAAATTCATTCCACAGGTATTTTACTTCTCATTTTAATTTACTTTTCTGGTTGCTTGAGGACAATCTTTTTCAGATTCCAATAATATGTATTTTCCAAGTGAAGGACATTTTATTGCAGTTTTGGAAGGGGGTGTGATGGGGATATGTCTGTTGTGTTCGGTCCTCAGCTTCAAGTCTTTGTTCATGTGAATACCAGTGAGACATGAGTAGGGTCCTGTGATTTGGTTAATCATGTCACATGACCTGGATTTTAACCTTTATTTGTAGCCTTTTCCAGAAATGAGAATTAGACCAAAAATGAAAGCAATTGACTGAGGATGGTGCTGGACCATTTGACATAAAACAAAAATGGGAAAGTTCGATGACAAAGCATTAAATAAAGGTTAAAATCCAGGTCATGTGACATGATTAACCAAAACACAGGGCCCTAGACATGAGAGCTTCCATCTTACGTTTAGGTCGTCGTTGAGAAGAACACAGCCAGCACACTAGAAAGACAGGTGGAATAGAGAGAGAGAGAGAGAGAGAGAGAGAGGGGTGGGGGTAGAAGTAGAGAGAGAGAGAGAGAGAGAGAGAGAGAGAGAGAGAGAGAGAGAGAGAGAGAGAGAGAGAGAGCGAGAGAGAGCGAGAGCGAGAGAGATGTTAACATCACATTCGTTCCTGGTGAGATACCCTCTGATGCATCTAAGCAGAGACCTAGGCCAGCTCCTTAGATGATTGAGAAAAGTGATGCAACTAAAAAAGCCCAAATTGATTTTGTAATGTACTGTGTCCATAAAGCCAAGTGACTTAAAAAACGTCTGAGTCAGGCTGTGTCTCTTTAGATGAAGTTGCTTTTGATAGCATGCCGTGATATGCACTGAGAAAGACTAAAAGCAGTGGAGGCCAAATTCAATGCAAAAAGGCAAGCAAACGTCAAATGGAGAGCCAGTTCCCAACCTCCGGTAGTCACAGATCATACTTCTACTTTTGATTGGATGTAGTATTGTTGATGAGGTCGAGGAGAGGCATGCCATGTGGTGGAACCTAATCAGGAAGACAGTAAGCAGGATGAACCAATCAGAGGGTATAGGAAGTATGAACCAATCAGAGCACAGAGTACCAATTTGGGACCATTGGCCCAACTAGAAGGGCAAGTTGTAGTCAAACCAAGTCAAGCACATCCACACCCAGTGTAATGATTAGGGTGCAGTTTCTCTAATGACCAGAGAGTGGTACTGTTACACCATTTATATATTCTCTGAAGACATGCAGACAGGTGTTTGGGGAGGGGGCTCACACTCTCACACACTTGCTCACATGTAGTTAGAAATAATTAAACAGAGGCTATATACAAAACACACACACCTCCCTCTCAGGAGACAGAGATCAATAGATAGTGTAAAATCCCCACGGCACCATAGAGTGCAGGCCAGCTGGAGATCCTCACTGCAGTTTAATGTGTGTGTAATAAATAGCAAAAGTGAATTATGTTCTAACAGAAGTATGGTAATTTAAATGGCATCTACCACCGGGCGTGTCAGCCCAGCCAGCTCTCCTCACACCACACAGTTCATTTATATATTGATCTTGTGTGACTGGGAGCTAAAGGAGAGAAAGAAGGAGGGAGAAAAGAGGAATGAGAAGGTTTTTCTCCAGTGTGTTGGAACTGCAACTCCATCAATGGTTGGCACCCGCAGTGCATAGTCTCTCTCTCTCCCTCCCCTGTGGGGAGGAGTTGACAGTCAGCATCTGTTTTTTTCTTGTTCCAGGCTGGTAGGGTTGTTTTCTTTTCTGGATGGGTGGTGTACAGGCCTAGGGTAGGTGCTGACTCTGGACCTATACGTTGGAGGCCCTAGGAAATCGTAACCAACTGGCAAAGGGACTGCCTAGTACATGTTGGCGCAGGCAAGAATGGCAATGTGGAAGACCAGGAAACATGCGATGCAAGGGGCGGGGTGTACGGACCCCAGAGCTGTGCTGCTGGGGCTGGTGCGGGCTCGTTTGACACTGGGGCATGTACAGTACCAGTCAAAAGTTTGGACACACCTACTCATTCAAGGGTTTTTCTTTATTTTTACTATTTTCTACATTGTAGAATGATAGTGAAGACATCAAAACTATGAAAAAACACATATAGAATCATGTAGTAACCAAAAAAGTGTTAAACAAATATTTTAGATAGGGTGGAGGTCGGATGATTATGGAGGCCAGGTCATCTGATGCAGCACTCCATCACTCTCATTGGTCAAATAGCCCTTCCACAGCCTGAAGGTGTGTTTTAGGTCATTGTCCTTTAGCCACCCTTTTCCTTCAGGACAGCTTTGCAAACTTTTGGCATTCTCTCAACCAGTTTGATGATGAATGCTTTTCCAACAGTCTTGAAGGTGTTCCCACATATGCTGAGCACTTGTTGGCTGCTTTTCCTTCACTCTGCAGTCTAACTCATCCCAAACCCTCTCAATAGGGTTGAGGTCGGATGATCATGGAGGCCAGGTCATCTGATGCAGCACTCCATCACTCTCATTGGTCAAATAGCCCTTACACAGCCTGGAGGTGTGTTTTAGGTCATTGTCCTGTTGAAAAACAAATGATAATCCCACTAAGCACAAACCAGATGGGATGGCGTATCACCGCAGAATGCTGTGGTAGCCATGATGGTTAAGTGTGCCTTGAATTCTAAATAAATCACAGATAGCGTCACCAGCAAAACATCCCCTCGCCATTACACCTCCTCCTCCATGCTTCACGGTGGGAACCACACATGCAGAGATAATCCGTTCACCTACTCTGCGTCTCACAAAGACATGGCTGTTGGAACCAAAAATCAAACATTTGGACTCATCAGCCCAAAGAACAGATTTCCACCTGTCTAATATCCACTTCTCATGTTTCTTGGCCCAATCAAGTCTCTTATTCTTATTGACCTTTAGTAGTGGTTTCTTTGTAGTAATTTGACCACGAAGGCCTGATTCACGCAGTCTCCTCTGAACAGTTGATGTTGAGATGTGTCTGTTACTTGAACTCTGTGAAGATTTTATTTGAGCTGCAATCTGAGGTGCAGTTAACTCTAATGAACTTATCCTCTGAACTTATCCCCTTTCCTGTGGCGGTCCTCATGAGAGCCAGTTTCATCATAGCGCTTGAAAAGTTCCGGATTGACTGACCTTCATGTCTTAACTTCTCAGGGAGCAGCTCCCGAGGTGACGGTTTTGGAGAGCCTGGCGTGCCCAAAGTAAAATGCCTCCCATTCAGGCCCAGAAAATAGGATATGCATATATTTAGTACCATTGGATAGGAAACACTCTGAATTTTCCAAAACTGTTAACCATTTGTCTGTGAGTGAAACAGAACGGATATGGCAGGCAAAACCCCGAGGAATTTCTGTCCTGGAAAAAGTGATTTTGACACATTGCTCATTTGGGAACCCCTCCCTCATGAAAATGACCATATAAGGGCATATGAATGCAGTACACNTTAGACCAGAGAAAACGACCAAACAAGTGGGTCCCCCCTTGATGACAACAGTACCCAGGGCGCGCGCCCGAGAAGTCGCGCAGTGTCTTATTTACCGTCTTTAGAGCTCAGTTTATATTCCGGTTGATTTATAATAGTAAATATACGTAAAAGTGTTCCTAAGGATACATTTAAAACTATGTTTGAATGTTCTTGGACAAGTTTATAGGTATAAGATGAACGAGTTCGCGCCACGTTTCAATGGACTAGTGGAGGCTGTCGTTTCTGACTATGACGCGCGAACCAAATGGAGATTTATGGATATAATACATGACTTTTTCTAACAAAAGAACCATGGATTGTCTTCGTTGGACACTTAGGATGACCTCAGCAGAAGTTCTTCAACAGGTAATTGATTTGTTTTCGCTGTGAAATGTGTTATGTGTGTGCCACGCTGGCTAATGAATTCATGGCTATGAGAAAGTATGTGAGACGCTGCCCTCAAACAATCAAATGTAGAGCTTTCGCCGTAAAGCCTTTTTGAAATCTGACAACGCTGTGATATTGCCAAGAAACAGAGCTTTTGAGCGACCCACCGCTCCCTGTCTAGTTAAAGTAATGATGCACTGTCATTTCTCTTTGCTTATTTGAGCTGTTCTGGACTTGGTATTTCACCAAATAGGGCTATATTTTGTATACCACCCTTACCTTGTCACAACACAACTGGTTAGATCAAACACATTAAGAAAGAAAGAAATGCCACAAATTAACTTTTAACCATACACACCTGTTAATTGAAATGCATTCCAGGTGACTACCTCATGAAGCTGGTTGAGAAAATGCCAAGAGTGTGCAAAGCTGTCAAGGCAAAAGGTGGCTACTTTGAAGAATCTCAAATATAAAATATATTTTGATTTGTTTAACACTTTTTTGGTTACTACATGATTCCATATGTGTTATTTCATAGTTTTGACATCTTCACCATTATTCTACAATGTAGAATATAGTAAAAATAAAGAAAAACCCTTGAATGAGTAGGTGTGTCCAAGCGTTTTACTGGTACTGTATATGGGGGGCTAGGGAACCGTCTGGGGGATTTTGTAGGGGTGTGGGGCATCGGGGGGCCTGGTTCTCTGGAAGAGTAGGGGGGCTTGGTTCTAACTTTCTAGGTCTGTTAAAATGAAGTAAAGTCAGTGCTTTTAATTATGTAACTATTGGGCCAATACAATTATTTTTTAAATCAAATATCTCTCCCTCCAAGCCAAGACAAGCCAAACCAAGTCTTTGATGTTACTTAGGGGTTGGGTTAAATACGTTAGACACATTTCAGTTGCACAACTGACTAGGTATCCCCCTTTCCCTAATAAGTAATGTTAACGGTGGTAGTTATTTGATTATATGGATATATATTGGTCTCTAGAGACATAAAGTAGCTATCTGTAGGGACAAGTTTGGTTGTTCCCCATTTGTGTTTTGGGAAGACTTTGGTAAGGTCCCAAGTCAACCTATCCAGTGTGGTTTGCACTATGTAGATGAATCATTATGGTAACCCTCCTACCAAGCTAATAATAATGATGATATGTATCTCCATTGCCTTGACAACGTTGTCAAACTACCTCAATCCATTAACATGTCATGCACACAAACACCCACGAAGTCAAGTACTTTCTTACTTTGCTTAAGATAGTCCATCGTTTCCCATGATGATTTCCACTACTTCTTGTGGGTTTGCTGGTGGCTGTATTATCCGTTGTGGGATTCACACTGTGTGCAACAGACAGAGCACACAAAGGCCTGTCCCGTTGAGGCATCTAAGCTGGTGGTGTGTGATGGACGCCTCAATGCTCCTGCAGTTGGTTCTCTGTAGGATCTCTGAGTGCGGAACACGGTTCTGCCAGGTCAAACGCGTTGAAGGCATTTTATGTGAAAGGACTCCAGTTGTTTCAAGTGTCGGCTGTAGACTGTCCATGTTTCACATCCATAAAGGAGTGTAGATACACACTGCCTGGTAGACTGCAACTTTGTTGTGGATGTGCAGGTTGTTAAAAATCCTCTTCCTTGGCCGAGGATGCGGCCTGTTGGACCCGATTCTTGATATCCTGGCCAATGTTGTAGTCTTCCGTGAGGATGCTTCAAAGATATTTGAAGTGTTGTACAATGGACAATGGGGAGTGATGTAGGACCGCTGTTTTTGGGATGTTAACAGACAGACCCATTCTGCTTTATGCTCTCACAGCTGCTGTGAGCGTGCCTTGTAGAGCTTCTGGGGTATGTGCCACAAGAGCACAATCATCCACGTACTGGAGCTCAAGTACTCATTCAGATTTGAGCTTTGTGGCAGCTTGGAGCCTCCTAATGTTGAAGAGGTTCCCGTCCAAACTGAAGTCCAGGGTCACCCCACTCTCTGTTTCCATGTCCTTGTGCAGGAGAGTTGTGACACACCGGATGAAGACATTGAATAGGACCGGCGCAAGCACACCCTTGCCTCACACTAGCAAACTCCAAAGGTTTCAGACTCCTGGCCACCATCCCTTCAAGGAAACTCACGCAGAATGTTCACAAATGTCCCAGGACAACCATACTGCAGGAGGGCCTTCCAAAGCAGTTCACAGTGTATTGTGTCAAAGGCTTTGGAGAGGTCCACAAAGGCCATGAACAGGTCTTGTTTCTGTTCACAGCACTTTTCCTGCTTTTGGCGTGCAGTGAAGCTCATGTCCAACGTGCGTCTGTTCTTTCTGAAGCCGCACTGGGACTCCGGTAGCAGATCTTCAGTGATGCTGTCGATGAGTCTGCGGAGCATGAACTTCACCAGGACTTTGCCAGCAACTGCACGGAGGGATTTGCTCCTGCAGTTGTCACAGATGGATTTGTCCCCCTTGTTTTTGTATATGATAACAATGTTTGAACTGGTGAACTGCTCTGGTACAGAGATAGCCCCCCTGTTTTAGGATCTCAGCAGGGGTCCGCACATGATTGGATTTTTTTGTGCTTTGGAGATCGACCACTGACTTTGTAGATGTCGTATAGCATTCTGTGCCTCCCTCTGCTGCTCTTGCCATTGCTGTTTGAGGGCTTCAGACGTAGGGCTGTTGAGTGTGGCTTCATGTGCCTTGTGTACGCTGTTAAGTAGGGTAGAGATGTATGTGGAGTTTTTCCTCGAACCAGTCCTGATGTTTCCCCACACACCTCGCACACATCCTACCTACTTTCCCCAAACCACACAACTAACTGCGTGGGTTCATAGCTATGAAACGCTTCCAATAGAGAGAGATCATTCTGTCTCATTATACTCAGTGGTTGCATATCCTACATTACACTGTGCCATGGGAGATTAGTAAGACAATAGTAAGCACACCATGGAATGCAATAATGAAGTGTCTGGAGTTTTGTATGCTATTTATGAACAGAATTCTGCAATTGTTGGAGAATGACAAAATTAATAGGCAGCAGTACAGCAAATCCCCAAAGAGCCGGGGTATACAGTATAATGAATGATGTGTATATCACCCACTGTCAGCTGTCAGTAGCGGAGCTGTGTGTGTGTGTGTGTGTGTGTGTCCACGTCTCATCTCCCGCTGTTGCGCTCCTTCTCTGCCCGTTCTTGGAGTACAGTAAATGGTGCAAGTAACTGGCCTGGTTTGGGTCACAAGACCCTGTCTTAATCTGTATAAACAAATACTCTGCTCTGATTGGCTCATGTTGCCTACATATTTTCTTCCTGATTGGGCGCCAACTGACACGTGGCGAAAGTCTCTCCTCAGCCTTTTCAGTAATATAGGATAAAGTGTGTGTGTGTGTGTGTGTGTGTGTGTGTGTTTGTGCGTACGTGTAAGTGTGTGTGTGAGAGAGAGGGAAAGTTTGAGACTTACTTTCTCTGCCAGGCTCTGGGATCCAAGGATCTCCTAGAGAAATAAAAAAAGAGAAAGAGGAAGAGATGTACAACGCTAGGACCAAAATGTACAACGCTAGGACGTTTTCATGACTTACAATCCATAAGAGGACAGTTACCAAAATGTACAACGCTAGGACGTTTTCATGACTTACAATCCATAAGAGGACAGTTACCAAAATGTACAACGCTAGGACGTTTTCATGACTTACAATCCATAAGAGGACAGTTACCAAAATGTACAACGCTAGGACGTTTTCATGACTTACAATCCATAAGAGGACAGTTACAACATTGTTGGACCTACTCCCAGTTTTTCGGTTTTTGCAAAGTAAACTTTTTGACGACGTATTGGTAGTGATGTGATGCTCTTAAGATGCCAACAGATAAACAGAATTCTATGGCATATTTTGTATGGACTGTACATGTGCACCACTGAAGCTAGCCACTAACATTGCACATCATTGCATCAGCAGCACAACAGAGAGTGGATAAAGAAAGATATCTAAATCAACATACTGGTCATTAGCCAGATGCTCTTATCCAGAGTGCATTTTAAAGGGAAAAAGAAAGGATGGAGGAGGAGAAAAGAGACGTGTAAGGAGGAGTGGTGAAACAGATCACTAATAAACCCTGAGATAGAGAGAGATGGGGTAAGGGAGAAGGAGAGAGAGAGAGAGGGGTGGGGGGTAGAAGTGAAAGGTATATAGAGATAGAGGATAGAAAAACAGACAGAGACAGACAGACAGACCGAGACAGACAGAGAGACAGAGACAGACAGACAGAGACAGACAGATAGAGACAGACAGATAGAGTAGTGCACAGCAAAGTGAAAGCATTGAGTGTTAGACTGGAAAAAGTGCATGAAGTAAAAGTCTATGAGAGAGGTAGAGATAATTTGAGGGGAGGGGGAAGTAAAAGTCTATGAGAGAGGCAGCTAGGACACACGTACAGTATTACTAAGTCCATGACCCTAGTGTGCAGTGCAGATGTTTCAGTCCTGCTTTCAATAAGCAAAGCCAAGATGACTTATACACTCTGACACACCAGGAATGTAATGTGTGTGTGTGTGTTTTTTTGTGTGTGTGTGTGTGTGTGAGAGAAAGAGAGAGAGTGTGTGGGTTTGTGTGTATTTGTGTAGGAGTGTGTGTGTGTGCTGCACTGTGCACACATGTGTCAAAGCATAAAGCTTGTGTGTGTAAATTAAGTTGCAGTCGTGGCATGAAGACATCTGTTGTCAAACGGAAGGGGTGGGGTTAACACTATAATTAAAAAATATATATATTTTACTAGGCAAGTCAGCTAAGAACAAATTCTTATTTTCAATGACGGCCTAGAAACAGTGGGTTAACTGCCTTGTTCAGGGGCAGAACGGCTGATTTTTACCTTGTCAGCTCGGGGATTCGATCTTGCAACCTTCCGATTACTAGTCCAACGCTCTAACCACTAGGCTGCCTGCCGCCTCACTATAATTAATAATGCCGTGGTAACAACATGGCTTACATAGGATTTCCTTATATTGTCCAAATAAGAACATCCTTTACTGTCCTCTATTTCATTGGTTAGTGCTATCACTGCCAGACACCTGGATCTCATTACAAACTCAGACAGCAGTTTAAGAGTCACTGGCACCACAACTATAAGCTCCTACATGCACACACTCAACACATCAGCAGGCACACAAACACGGCTCAGTTCCTGTTTTTGTGTCTGGCCGAGGTACAGTATTCTATGGGATTGAGTACTCCTGTCTGTAGTCTGCCAGAGTCTTGAGTTAACAACGGCTCTCCACAAGACAAACAACATGCCTAATGAATGGATAATTGGAAATAGATTGCATTAATATGAATCATGAAATGAGTGAGGGTGAATATGGCTTCAAAATATAATGAATATAAATATTTATCTAGCAATCTAGCAGTGTTGCACATGTTTTAAATAAGAAAATTTCTCAGTAGTGGTGGTGGAGGGGAGATATTCATCATGATACTGTTGTCTCTTTGGCTGAGATTGGATTCATAATTATCAGGGGAGGAACAATGATTATAAGGGGGAAAAAGAATGGAATATTTTGGCAGAACTGCTCCCTCCCTTCGCCTACCTGTTCGTGCTTAGCCAGTAGTCTTGTTAGTTTTGTCTGTTCATATATTTGAGTGTGCATGTGTGTACTGCGTGCACATCTGCGTGTGTTACCTGATTAAAGGCAAGGACCTGCTGCTCCAGGTGGTTTTCGGCAGCGCGGCGACTCTTGAGGGCACCAGGGGGGCACTAAGAGACAGAGATCAGAAGTCAAAGTAGCTCTCATAAAGGTAGCATTCTGGCTTCTCCCTACAGTTTTCAGCCATTAGCTTCCAACACGACGGGCTAATGTGAACTTAAATCCCGACGCTTTGCTTTAAAGTTTAGAAACTTCAATAATCATCTCTTGCGATGTGGCTTTCGAAACATATGGCCCTTAACAGATACACTTACTGTAGCAGTTGTGCACAGGTCCATACAGCTATGGGTGCTTCCATCCCGAGTTACACTACACACAGGTCCATACAGCTATGGGTTCTTCCATCCCGAGTTACACTACACACAGGTCCATACAGCTATGGGTTCTTCCATCC
>QNTS01001701.1:88960-118271 GCA_003317085.1 Hucho hucho | reverse complement strand
GCTCCTAACTCTAAAACTAACCCTAGCTCCTAACCCTAAAACTAACCCTAGCTCCTAACCCTAAAACTAACCCTAGCTCCTAACCCTAAAACTAACCCTAGCTCCTAACCCTAAAACTAACCCTAGCTCCTAACCCTAAAACTAACCCTAGCTCCTAACCCTAACACTTCACTTCATTCTAACCCTAACACTAATTTTAACCTTAACCCTAAACCCCCTAGAAATATCATTTGACCTTGTGGGGACTAACAAATGTCCCCAGTTGGTCAAATTTTTGTTAGTTTACTATTCTTGTTGAACTATTCACAAGAATACGGATACACATGGACATACACACAATTATGTTTGACTTTCCCGCCGGTTCGTTTCACTCATGTTGTTTCACTCATGTAGGGTAGGCTACTCTGGTTATCAACAGGTGATATTCCACCCAAACTCTGTATGCCATGGGCTCTCCAACCTTGACCCTGCAGCTACCCAGTGCTTATTTTGGGAAACCAAGTGAACTCTGTTCAGGAACATGGATAGTAACATGTTTTCACAAGGCTATTTCATTAAACTGTTGACAGTCCCTCTCTCGGCACAATGGAAAAAGGAATAAATGAAAACGCATGGTGGTGAGATATTCTGTATAGCTAAAGGTAATGTGTCAGCCTATTAATTATGAAAATATAACTATTACTGTTGAGCGTGAAAAACCCAGCAGCGTTGCCGTCCTTGACACAAACCGGTGGCCTGGTACCTACTACCATACCCATTTCAAAAGGCACTTAAATCTTTTGTCTACCCCATTCACCCTCTGAATGGCACACATACACAATCCATGTCTCAATTGTCTCAAGGCCTAAAAAGCTTTCTTTAACCTGTCTCCTCCCATTCATCTACAATGATTGAAGTGGATTAAACAGGTGACATCAATAAGGGATCATGGATTCGCCTGGTCAGTCAATGTCATGGAAAAAGCAGGTGTTCCTAATGTTTTTATGCACTCAGTGTATACTCAGAAGATCTTTGAGGAGAACTGCGGTCCATTGTCTGAAACTACTGTCTCCGTGACTCCATAGCAGACAAAGGCTTCTTTTACAGCTCTGATGGTGGCCTCAGTCAAAGTCTTGTTCCACTCAAATAGGTCCATTCCCACCTTTTGCCACAATCGTTCAGGAACTGAGGTAGGTATGTTGTGTTTTTGGAAGATTTCACACCTGCCAACTGCTTGTCGGATCTGGGATGAAATTCCTGGCCACCACACTGACTGCTGGTCCATTGCTTGGCACTTTGAGATACCTTGATGTCCTTCATGGATCTTTTGAAGTATTCACCTCTGAGTGTCTGTGATATTACAAGTCTTTCACCTTTCAGAATAATGTTACCTGCCATGGAAGCTCCGCCCTGACCTGCCAGAAAGGTGCCACGTCTGTGTGCAGTTTGTGTTATCCTGGCCATTCGATTAGGCACTATTGCTTAACATTTTTGCAGGATTCAGCAGCATGTTGTGCCTCTGTGGTCTGTTTCACTCGAGCCACTGCAACTGGTAGTGAGGAAATGATGGTATCCACGTACACTATCTTGTCCAGTTGTAGGTCGTCGGTAGATGGTGCATCACCCATCGGTGCCCTCAACAGCGTATCTGCAGTGATGAGATTCTTCCCTGACACATGGACGACGTTGTAGGTGAATATCAGAAGTTGCGGTGTAAATCGTAGGACCCTGATCTAGATCTCAGGAGCCTAGCAACAGGAGCAGGGGTTTGTGGTCAGTTTCTGGTGTGAACTATAGGCCCTGAAAGTAAGGAGTCAGTCTTTCACATGCCTACGTGGCTGCTAAGGCCTCTTTCTCAATCTATGATTAGCATTTCTCCATATCAGTCATTCCACTTGAGATGTACAGTTGAAGTCGGAAGTTTACATACACCTTAGCCAAATACATTTAAACTCAGTATTTCACAATTCCTGACATTTAATCGTAGTAAAAATGTCCTGTCTTAGGTCAGTTAGGATCACCACTTTATTTTAAGAATGTGAAATGTCAGAATAATAGTAGAGAGAATGATTTATTTCAGCTTTTATTTCTTTCATCATATTCCCAGTGGGTCAGAAGTTTACACACACTCAATTAGTATTTGGTAGCATTGCCTTGAAATTGTTTAACTTGGGTCAAACGTTTTGGGTAGCCTTCCACAAGCTTCCCACAATAAGTTGGGTGAATTTTGGCCCATTCCTCCTGACAGAGCTGGTGTAACTGAGTCAGGTTTGTAGGCCTCATTGCTCGCACACACTTTTTCAGTTATGCCCACAAATGTTCTATAGGATTGAGGTCAGGGCTTTGTGATGGCCACTTCAATACCTTGACTTTGTTGTCCTTAAGCCATTTTGCCACAACTTTGGAAGTATGCTTGGGGTCATTGTCCATTTGGAAGACCCATTTGCAACCAAGCTTTAACTTCCTGACTGATGTCTTGACATGTTGCTTCAATATATCCACATAATTGTTCTTCCTCATGATGCTATCTATTTTGTGAAGTGCACCAGTCCCTCCTGCAGCAAAGCACCCCCACATCATGATGCTGCCACCCCCGTGCTTCACAGTTGGGATGGTGTTCTTCAGCTTGCAAGCCTCCCCCTTTTTCCTCCAAACATAACAATGGTCATTATGGCCAAGCAGTTCTATTTTTGTTTCATCAGACCAGAGGACATTTGTCCAAAAACTACGATCTTTGTCCCCATGTGCAGTTGAAAACCGTAGTCTGGCTTTTTTATGGCGGTTCTGGAGCGGTGGCTTCTTCCTTGCTGAGCGGCCTTTCAGGTTATGTCGATATAGGACTCGTTTTACTGTGGATCTAGATACTTTGTACCTGCTTCCTCCAGCATCTCCACAAGGTCCTTTGCTGTTGTTCTGGGATTGATTTGCACCAAATTACGTTCATCTCTAGGAGACAGAACGCGTCTCCTTCCTGAGCAGTATGACGGCTGCGTGGTCACATGGTGTTTATACTTGCGTACTATTGTTTGTACAGATGAACGTGGTACCTTCAGGCATTTGGAAATTGCTCCCAAGGATGAACCAGACTTGTGGAGGTCTACAATTTGATTCCTGAGGTCTTGGCTGATTTATTTTTTTGATTATCCCATGATGTCAAGCAAAGAGGCACTGAGTTTGAAGGTAGGCCTTGAAATACATCCACAGGTACACCTCCAATGGACTCAAATCAATTAGCCTAATCAGAAGCTTCTAAAGCCATTACATTATTTTCTGGAATTTTCCAAGCATTAACCTCTTACGGAGCAGTGGGGCGCTACCCGGTGAAATGTAAAGCGCCAAATTCAAAATCCAAAAGTTGAATTATTAAAAATTCATCAATATACAAGTGTTTCATAGCCATCAAAAGCTCTGACTCTTGGCAATATCACAGCGTTGTCAGATTTCAAAAAGGCTTCACGGCGAAAGCACAACATTTGATTGTTTGAGGGTAGCACCTCTAATATTTACGCATTAGCATAAATCCATAACCCAACCCGGGTCTCACAAAACGCATAAAATCGCTAATATAAAATTGATTACCTTTGATGAACTTCTGCTGAGGGCTTCCCAAGTGTCCAACGAAGACAATCCATGCTTCTTTGGTTAGAAAAAGTCATTTATTATATCCATAAATCTCTGTTTGGTTGGCGCATTATGTTCATAAAATCCACCGTCGAGTCGCCCATAGAACCGTGAAGAGAACGCGTTGAAATTATACCTATCATATTTCTACAAACAAATCAAACATAATTTTTTATATTTCCTTAGGTATTCTTTTATGTATATTTACTATAAAATTTCAACCGGATTGTAGCCTGAATGATAAGAAAGGAAAAAACTGTTGAGCGTGCACTCGGTTGCGCGCCTGCAAAAGCTTGTTGACATCTGAGCTCCCTGGACCATATTCTCTCAGTTCTGGTCAGGGCTAACGTTTCCTGGTTTTGTATAGAGACTGTTGACATCTAGTGGAAGCCATAGGTACTGAAATCTCAGAGCTGCTTGCCTTTGAAAAATATAGGGAGACTGTCAAACAGAGCCAATGTGACAAAAAACAGTAATTCCAGATGGATTTTTCTCTGGTTTTCGCCTGCTATATCTGTTCTGTTACACTCACAGACATTATGTTAACACTTTTAGAAACTTCAGAGTCTTTCCTATCCAATAGTACTAATTATGTGCATATCCTATTTTCTGGGCCTGAGTGGGAGGCATTTTACTTTGGGCACGCCAGACTCTCCAAAACCGTCACCTCGGGAGCCGCTCCCTAAGAAGTTAAAGGCACAGTCAACTTAGTGTATGTAAACTTCTGACCCACTGTCATTGTGATACAGTGAATGATAAGTGAACTAATCTGTCTGTAAACAATTGTTGAAAAAAATATTTGTGTTATGCACAAAGTAGACTTGACAAAACTATAGTTTGTTAACAAGAAATTTGTGGAGTAGTTGAAAAACGAGTTTTAATGATTCCAACCTAAGTGTATGTAAACTTCCGACTTCAACTGTACCTACAGAAGAAAAAAAATACGTATAATCTCTGCCCAGCCTGGCAATAGCGGCCAAAAGGAAGTTTAGCATTCCCAGTGGCTCTGCAAGTGTGGAGAGGATATTCTCTGCTGCTGGCCGGCTCTCCAGGCACCATCGCATGAGCCTGAAGCCACAGCTTGGCCAAACTCGTGTTTCTAAAAAAGAATTTAAAGGCACTAATAAGTCATTTTGCATTTAATTTGTATTTAATTATAAGTAAGTCACAGCCTATATGCACAATATATAGAAAATAATGATTTAATACAACAAAATGTTGTTAAAATGCTGAGCGCTTTATGTCCCTTCCAGCCTATTGTGTCGCTTCACAATGTATTTCTTTGTAGGATATAGCCTTGAAATAATTGTAATAATATAGCCCAAATAATTCATTTCCGTTCCTTCTTAGGCTCCCTGTCTGGCTCCTGACCTATTTAGTGTTTATATGCTGTTTAATATGACATGTAGCCTACTTGAAATGATGTTCGCTTCTTACATTCACCTTTTCATGTTTTATTCAAATACTTTTCATTCAAATCCATATGGTTTGGTTTCAATACAAAAAAACGATTGGTAGATCCAGGTAGTCACAGAAATAGATGGGTGTTGGTTAAATTGTGATTTTAATGAATGGAGCGAATTTGGAGCTGTTTTTCCTGTGCGGAGCGGTTTTTAGTGGAGTGGCCCAGAAGCTAGGATATGCATATAATTAGTAGCTTTGGATAGAAAACACTCTGAAGTTTCTAAAACTGTTAAAATAATGTCTGTGAGTACAACAGAACTGATATGGCAGGCAAAAACCCGAGCAAAATCCATCCGGGATGTCTGAATCAGTCATGTCACACTGTTTTCAATAGGCCAGCTATTCAAAGCCTCATAGTTTAACCCCCAGATTGAAGTTCCTATGGCTTCCACTAGATGTCAACAGTCTTTAGAAAAAGGTTTGAAGCTTCAATCATGAAAATCAAGGGAGTAAGACCACTTGTTCCTGAGTCCACGTCAATTGTACTGTTTCGGATTTTGCGCGTAACAGGGAATGCGCGCTCAGTTCTTTTTCTCTTCTATTCAGCAGGTTATATTCCGTCTGAAATATTATAGTTTATATTCATTTTAGGGTATCTGAGTATTCATTAAGTTCAGACTGGAGTATTTTTTCATAAAAATTCTTACATTCACCTTTTCATGTTTTATTCAAATACTTTTCATTCAAATCCATATGGTTTGGTTTCAATACTAAAAAAACTATTGGTAGATCCAGGTAGTCACAGAAATAGATGGGTGTTGGTTAAATTGTGATTTTAATGAATGGAGCGAATTTGGAGCTGCAGTTTGTTTTTCCTGTGAGCGTGGAGCGGTTTTTAGTGGAGCACCGCTCCATGAGTGATGAGCGGGATTTCCAACCGCTCAACTCTGCTCACATGCTCTGCTCCACACAGTACGCTGGTGGACAGACCCGCTGCTGCTGCTGCTGCTGCTAGGCTTCCTCCTGACTTTAGCTAGCATGCATCACAACGTTGTTCATTTGCACAATGTATCTGGTTCACTTTCGCTTGTAAATGTCCACATTCGGCAGCTAGTTTTTTACTTCTGACACCATGCAAGAATAAGGAGACCGGACACCATAGCTTTAGGAACTTAGTTACAGAGCATTATGGGTACTGTAGTACAGTGGTTCTCAACTGGTTTTGCCTCGGGACACAAATTGAACCAGGTTGTCTCAGTCGCGACCCAATATTCGCACACGAAAAACAATCGGCAAAATACAATCTGGAAAAGTATTTATGCTATATTGATAGTAAATGTAGAAATTATTTGACAAGGGAACAACATTCCCACCTCTTTCATTGTCAAGAATTAAATGTTGCCCATATTCTTGATGAAGCATGTTAATAAACTCACTGGCTTGAGACCACAAAATCATCCAACATAATGCTGCTAATAGCTCTATATTGAAAACACTGATTGAAGAGATAAAGTTATAAAAAAAACATTTTTACACACTTTCTACCTAGTTTAAGTCGTTTAAGTTCAGACTGGAGTATCTTTTCATAAAAATAAACTAAAATACAATTATTTTATAAAAATGTTGTTTTTACTCAGACACCCCGCGACCCACCAGTTAAGAATCGCTGCTGTAGTACATCATGGTACGAGTGTGACCAGTGGAGCCAAGCTCATCTTATTCCTCATCTCCCTGTTCCTGCCTGTCTCTCATCTAATTCTTCATCTCCTTGTCTATCATCTTATTCCTCATCTCCATGTCTCTCTCTGTATTCCCTGTCTCTCATCGTATTCCTCATCTCCCTGTCTCTCATCTTATTCCTCATCTCCCTGTCTCTCCCTTTTTTATTTAATTTCGCCTTTATTTAGCCAGGTAGGCCAGTTGAGAACAAGTTCTCATTTACAACTGCGACCGGACCAAGATAAAGCAAAGCAGTGCGACAAAAACAACAAAACAGAGTTACACTTAAATAAAAGTGCAGTCAATAACACAATTGAAAAATATATGTACAGTGTGTGCAAATGTAGAAAATTAGGGAGGTAAGGCAATAAATAGGCCATAGAGGCGAAATAATTACAATTTAGCATCAACACTGGAGTGATAGATGTGCAGATGACGATGTGCAAGTAGAGACACTGGGGTGCAAAAGAGCAAGATAAATAACAATATGGGGATGAGGTAGTTGGGTGTGCTATTTACAGATGGGCTGTGTACAGGTACAGTGATCGGTAAGCTGCTCTGACAGCTGATGCTTAAAGTTAGAGAAGGAGATATAAGTCTCCAGCTTCAGTGGTTTTTGCAATTCGTTCCAGTCATTGGCAGCAGAGAACTGAAGGAAAGGCGGCCAAAGAAAGTGTTGGCTTTGGGGATGACTAGTGAAATATACCTGCTGGAGCGCATGTTACGGTGGGTGCTGCTATGGTGACCAGTGAGCTGAGATAAGGCGGGGCTTTACCTAGCAAAGACTTGTAGATGACCTGGAGCCAGTGGGTTTGGCGACGAATATGTATCGAGGGCCAGCCAACGAGAGCATACAGGTCCCAGTGGTGGGTAGTATATGGGGCTTTGGTTACAAAATAGATGGCACTGTGATAGACAACATCTAGTTTGCTGAGTAGAGTGTTGGAGGCTATTTTGTAAATGACATGGCCGAAGTCAAGGATCGGTAGGATAGTCAGTTTTACGAGGGTATGTTTGGCAGCATGAGTGAAGGATGCTTTGTTGTGAAATAGGAAGCCGATTCTAGATGTCATTTTGGATTGGAGATGCTGAATGTGAGTCTGGAAGGAGAGTTTACAGTCACCTAGGTATTTGTAGTTGTCCACATATTCTAAGTCAGAACCGTCCAGAGCAGTGATGCTAGTCAAGCGGATGGGTGCGGAAATTGGTTGAAGAGCATGCATTTAGTTTTACTACCATTTAAAAGCAGTTTGAGGCCACGGAAGGAGTGTTGTATGGCATTGAAGCTCGTTTGGGGGTTTGTTAACACAGTGTCCAAAGAAGGTGGTGTCTGCATAGAGGTGGAACAGAGAATCACCAGCAGCAAGAGCGACATCATTGATATATACAGAGAAAAGAATCGGCCCGAGAATTGAACTCTGTGGCACCCCCATAGAGACTGCCAGAAGTCCGAACAACAGGCCCTCCGACTTGACACACTGAACTCTGTCTGAGAAGTAGTTGGTGAACCAGGCGAGGCAGTCATTTGAGAGACCAAGGCTGTTGAGTCTGCCGATAAGAATGCGGTGATTGACAGAGTCGAAAGCCTTGGCCAGGTCGATGAAGATGGCTGCACAGTATTGTCTTTTATCGATGGCGGTTAAGATATCATTTAGGACCTTGAGCGTGGCTGAGGTGCACCCATGACCAGATTGCATAGCTGAGAAGGTATGGTGGGATTCGAAATGGTCGGTGATCTGTTTGTTAACTTGGCTTTCGAAGATTTTAGAAAGGCAGGGCAGGACGGATATAGGTCTATAACAGTTTGGGTCTAGAGTGTCACCCCCTTAGAAGAGGGGGATGACTGCGGCAGCTTTCCAATCTTTGGGGATCTCAGATGATACGAAAGAGATGTTGAACAGGCTAGTAATAGGGGTTGCAACAATTTTGGCTGATAATTTTAGAAAGAGAGGGTCCAGATTGTCTAGCCCAGCTGATTTGTAGGGCTACAGATTTTGCAGCTCTTTCAGAACATCATCTGGGGGGGTGGCTTGGGCAAGTTGCTGCAGGGGGTGCAGAGCTGTTGGCTGGGGTAGGGGGAGCCAGGTGGAAATGGCCTGCCGTAGAAAAATGCTTATTGAAATGATTGATTATCATAGATTTATCGGTGGTGACAGTGTTTCCTAGCCTCAGTGCAGTGGGAAGCTGGGAGGAGGTGCTCTTATTCTCCATGGACTTTACAGTGTCCCAGAACTTTTTGGAATTAGTGCTACAGGATGCAAATTTCAGTTTTAAAAAGCTAGCCTTATCTTTCCTAACTGACTATGTAGATTGATTCCTGATTTCCCTGAAAAGTTGCATATCGCGGGGGCTATTCGATGCTAATGCAGAACGCCACAGGATGTTTTTGTGCTGGTCAAGGGCAGTCAAGTCTGGGGTGAACCAATGCAGAAATACACACACACACATTAACAGTGATTGACAGAGTATAATATAGGCTACCATATTTAAATAAGCACACACTGCAAGAATACACACACATATGCACGCACGCACAAAGACACGCAGGACACACACACACACACAGACAGTTGTGGTTTTGTTGGCAGCTGGTTTCTCACTCTGAGAGAAGAGGGCTGACAGTGATTTATAACATAGAGGGGATCCAAGGGAAATAACAGAAGAACTGCAGACCTTACAAAGAGGGAGAGAGAAGTAAAGAGCGATGGAGGGGAGAAAGGAGATATAAGTTGGACAAAGTATGAGTCATTGCCTATAGAGAAAAGCAGCAATAGAGAGTGTATATGAGAATGGGGTGACAGAAAAGGACATGGAAAGAATTAGAAAGAACGGGGTGAAAAGAGAGAAATAAAGCTCTAGAAAAAAGGATAACGTAGACCAGCACAGAGTTAGTGAATGTGTAACGGGACAGAGGCTGCAACAATCATTCTAAACGTGAACAGCTGTGTTTCACTCCCTCTCACCCTTGACCTGATGTTTTACTAGTTTACACACACAAATCAGTTGGAGGGGGCAGACATCTTCAGATCTTCACTCATTTAGAAAGGAAGCTGCTGTTCAAATATGGAAGGAGGATATGAGAGAGAGAGAATAGAGAGAGAAAGAGGGAGATAGAGAGAGAGACGAGAGAGAGAAGAGAGAGATGAGAGAGTTTCACGTTTCAGATCAGAAAATCTCCGGGGTCTGTGGAAAACACTGTGAGACTAAGTTCAGTAAGGAAGTGTGTATCTGTGGAGTGGAGCGCGTGAATCTGCGGAGTGGAGCGCGTGTATCTGCCAGGGAGATCGCTCAAGATTGACCTCAAAATTGGACGTCTATCCATGCCCTAAGGACATTGTGAAATGCCTTCAAAACCAGCCACTAGGGGCAACAGTGAGCATTATTACCATCAAGTAGGCCTGGGTTTTGCTAGGGCATTGTGGATGGGAATAATCCCATGACTCTTGGATCAGAAGATTACGTGTCCGATCCTGGTGGTGGACACTGGTTTTTCATTGTTTACTTTATTGTGAGATATCGTGAGGCTACCAGCTATAATAACAATGGGTTACCCTCACGTATCTGAAATGACATGATCAATGGATGTTTACTGATCATGGAAAGCATTCAGTTACTTGATTTATAACTCTGATGATAGAGATACTGTACATATGCACAATTGTTTTGCTTGGAATTAAATGGACATTTGTAGTTCTGACTATGCTCTTCAAGAGGTGATGATATTAAAACCAAATAGTTAGCTCTAACATTTATTTAACAAACCCTTGAAAACGGCACATAGTTGTCGATGGTTTTAACAGAGCTGGGGTCTCCTTGTCCCGCAGCAGCCAAATGGAATGCTCTGTATCGTATTGTGAAGTGTTATTGAAAACAACCTATTATATTTCAATCATGCTCCTTTCAAACTCTTAATAGGAATTATGTCATGAGAAGAGAAGAAAAGCAAGCAGATGTTTTCTTATGTATCTGTTTATTTAAGTCTCTAGAAGATGGAGAGAAGAGGGGGGAAGAATGTGAGAGAGAGAAGCGAGAGAGATACAGAGAGCGAGAGAGAAAGAGAGAGATACATAGAGAACGGGAGACAGAAAGAGATAGAGAGCGAGAGAGGTGTGTTGTCTGAAGAAAGAGTCTGTCTCTCAACCAACAGTAATATGACTCCTAAACAGCAAAGGCCTGATTTTGCCTGTAAACCATGAGTTTCAGGCCACTGTATTAGTCTAAAACTAGGCCCTCAAAATAAAGCCTCATGAAATACATGTTGTATTATGTTTAAATAATTTAATTTGAATAATTACATATTGGCTTAGGATGTCACTTGGTGAAGGCCACAGGACTGAGAATGGATGAATGCAACAACCATGTCTCTCACTAACAAATACAGTCATGGGTGGTAAATCTAGAATTCAATGGAAAGGCAAGGCACTCCGGCAAATATGTAAATATGGTTTTACACCAAGCAGTGTGATGATTTATCACCAAAAATTCTGGACCCGTATAGACACTGGAGATATGTTAAATGGGACACTGTGTTGATTTAACACTGGAGAATTTGCTGTATACTATAAGATTAGTGACACCCGGAACAACTATTTTGATCCACAATACACCAAGAAAATGTACAGACTCTCTCTTCTCTTCATGCCATATTGGTATCATGCCATACAAAACAGCCTGAGTACTTTTCTCTTGGCTTTCAAAGCTTTTGACTCCTGACCTGCTAATTTCTGTTTGTCATATTTCCAGAGTGACTCGAGACGCTGTGACACACAATATGTGACAATATTATGTTGCACCTTGAGCACACAACGTCTGCTCTAAAACGACTTAGAGGGGGAAATATATTGAGTTATCAAGCCAGAAATCTGAACAAAATACACTTGGCAGCTCCTGGGGAACTTTTATGGTTTATCAGACTGGAGAAGGAAAGAGGGAACATTCACCAGACTAAACAACAACAACTCTGAACCAATCAGGTCCTCTACATAGTCTGACAGTGGTGAACAAAAAGCGGATAAAAACCTTCAAGCCCTGCATATTATTAAATATGATTCAGGTAAATGGTATTAAAATTAACATATGATGTTATAATGGCTGTCATTTTTATGTGTTTGCTCCAGGAAACTCAAACCACCTACTGTTATTGTTAATGTGACTGTAACAGTTTTGTGTTACCACTGGAGGAAAATATGTGGTATTCTGGTCTTCTGCTAAAACAATCAGAAAGTAGGCAGCTCTATGTGTGTAGGGTGAAGTTTCTCCTAGACGCTGATCTTGGGTCAGGTTTGCAAGGTTAGGATTGTGGGAGGGAAAGCTGAATGAATAGTCACATCAAAAATTGGTTTCACAGACATACTGTCAGTTCAACCAGCAACCACCTTCATTCACCAACACACTAAGTGGTGATTTAACAAAAGAGCTGGAGTAAGAGACGAATGAAGAGAAGGAGGAAGAGGAAGAGAGAGAGAGAGCGAGAGAGAGCATGAGAGGGGGTTGAGAGCAAGAGGAGGTAGTGAGAGAGAGAGGAAGCAGTGAGAGAGAGAGAGCATCCTGGAATATCCAAGGCCCGAGGGTATCTGCTTTTGGCCTAAAGAGCAGAAACCTGGACTTCAACAAAGAAATCCGAAATACAGACATTGTCATCCTACAAGAAACATGGTATAGAGGAGATAGACCCACTGGTTGCCCTCTAGGTTACAGAGAGCTGGTAGTCCCATCCACCAAACTACCAGGAGTAAAACAGGGAAGGGACTCAGGGGGTACAATAATTTGGTATAGAGCAGACCTAACTCTATTAAATTAATCAAAACAGGAGCATTTTACATATGGTTAGAAATAAAAAATGAAATTATCGCAGAGATAAATATCCTCCTGTGTTTTACCTACAGTACCTTCGGAAAGTATTCAGACACCTTGACTTTTTCCACATTTTGTTAAGTTACAGCCTTATTCTAAAATGTATTAAATTGTTTTTTTCTCATCAATCTACACACAATACCCCATAATGACAAAGCAAAAACAGATTTTTACAAATTGTTGCTAATTTATAAATAAATAAACTTTCTTTAGTATTTTTTTGAAGCACTTTTGGCAGCAATTACAGCATTGAGTCATCTTCGGTATGATGCTTCAAGCTTGGCACACCTGTATTTGGGGAGTTTTTCCCATTCTTCTTTGCAGATCCTCTCAAGCTCTGTCAGGTTGGATGGGGAGCGTTGCTGCACAGCTATTTTCAGGTCTCTCCAGAGTTATTCGATCGGGTTCAAGTCTGGGCTGTGGCTGGGTCACTCAAGGACATTCAGAGACTTGTCCCGAAGCTCCTCATGCGTTGTCTTGGTTGTGTGCTTAGGGTCAGTGTCCTGTTGCAAGGTGAACCTTCAGCCCAGTCTGAGGCCCAGAGAGCTCTGGAGCAGGTTTTCATCAAGGATTTCTCTGTACTTTGCTCAGTTCATCTTTGCCTCGATACTGACTAGTCTCCCAGTTCCTGCAGCTGAAAAACATCCCCACAGCATGATGCTGCCACCACCATGCTTCACTGTAGGGATGGAGTCAGGTTTCATCAGACCAGAGAATCTTGTTTCTCAAAATCTGACAGTCTTTAGTTGCCTTTTGGCAAACTCCAAGCGGGCTGTTACCTACCTTTTACTGAGGAGTGGTTCCATCTGGTCACTCTACCATAAAGCCCTGATTGGTGGAGTGCTGCAGAGATGGTTGTCCTTCTGGAAGATTCTCCCATCTCCACAGAGGAATTCTACAGCTCTGTCAGTGACCATCTGGTTTTTGGTCACCTTCCTGACCAAGGCCCTTCTCCCCCGATTGCTCAGTTAGGCCGGGCGGCCAGCTCTAGTCTTGGTGGTTAAAAACTTCTTCCATTTAAGAATGATGGAGGCTACTGTGTTCTTGGGGACCGTCAATGCTGCAGACATTTTTTGGTACCCTTCTCTAGATCTGTGCCTTGACACAATCCTGTCTCGGCACTTAACGGACAATTCCTTTGACCTCATGGCTTGGTTTTTGATCTGACATGCACTGTCAACTGTGGGACCTTATATAGACAAGTGTGTGCCTTTCCAAATCATGTCCAATCAACTTAATTTACCACAGGTGGACTCCAATAAAGCTGTAGAAAGGATGATCAATGGAAACAGGATGCACCTGAGCTCAATTTCGAGTCTCATAGCAAGTATTTTTGTTTTTTATAAATTTGAAAACATTTCTAAATACCTGTTTTCGCTTTGTCATTATGGGATATTGTGTGTAGATTGCTGAGGACTTTTAGCCCATTCCAGCCTTGTGTAGGTCTACAATCTTGTCCCTGACATCCTTGGAGAGCTCTTTGGTCTTGGCCATGGTGGAGAGTTTGGAATCTGATTGATTGATTGCTTCTGTGGACAGGTGTCTTTTATACAGGGAACAAGCTGAGATTAGGAGCACTCCCCTTTAACTACTTAGGGAGTAGCGACGCACTAGCGAGCCACTCCCAACACTACCCGGTGAAATGTAAGGTGCCAAATTCAAAATCCAAAAGTTGAATTATTAAACATTCATCAATATACAAGTGTTGCATAGTCATCAAAAGCTCTGCTTCTTGGCAATATCACAGCGTTGTCAGATTTCAAAAAGGCTTTATGGCGAAAGCACAACATTTGATTGTTTGAGGATAGCACCCCACATATTTTCCACATTAGCATAAATTCATATCCAGCGCGGGTCACACAAAACCCATATAAGAGCTAAAATAAATCCCTTACCTTTCGAAGAACTTCTGCTGAGGGCTTCCCAAGTGTCCAACGAAGACATCCAATGGTTCTTTTGTTAGAAAAAGTCATTTATTATATCCATAAATCTCNGTTTGGTTGGCGCGTTATGATCAGAAAATCCACCGTTGAGTCGCCCATTGAACCGTGAAGAGAACACGTTCAAATTATACCTATAAACTTTCTACAAACAAATCAAACATCATTTTTAATGTATCCTTAGGTATCCTTTTATGTATATTTACTGTAATATTTCAACCGGACGATAACGTGAACAATAGGAAAGGAAAATAAAGTGGTGCGCGTTCACAATCTCGCGCCCGTCAAACGTTGTAAACAAAAGTGGTCCCGACTACTTCCTCTTCCTATCAGTTCTGCTTACTGCTAGACCTTCCAGACTTTGTATAAAGACTGACATCTAGTGGAAGCCATAGGCACTGCAGTCTCAGTCCTAGTTAAAATACAAATGAATAGGAAGCCTGGAGAAGAAGGTCATTTACAAAAAAAAACTGCAAATCCTGTGGATTTTCCTCAGGTATTCGCCTGCTATATCAGTTCTGTTATACTCACATACATTATTTTAACCCTTTTAGAAACTTCAGAGTGTTTCCTATCCAATAGTACTAATTATGTGCATATCCTATTTTCTGGGCCTGTGGCAGGCATTTTACTTTGGGCACGCCAGACTCTCCAAAACCATCACCTCTGCTGCCGCTCCCTAAGAAGTTAAGAGTGTGCTCCTAATCTCAGCTCGTTACCTGTATAAAAGACACCTGGGAGCCAGAAATCTATCTGATTGAGAGGGGGTCAAATACTTATTTCCCTCATTAAAATGCATTTCAATTTATAACATTTTTCACATGCGTTTTTCTGGATTGTTTTGTTGTTATTCTGTCTCTCACTGTTCAAATAAACCTACCATTAAAATGATAGACTGATCATTTCTTTGTCAGTGGGCAAACGTACAAAATCAGCAGGGGATCAAATACTTTTTTCCCCTCACTGTACTTTAAGTCGCTCTGGATAAGAGTCTCTGCTAAATTACGTAAATGTAAATGAGAGCGAGAGAGAGAGGGACAGGAGGTAGTGTGTGAGAGAGTGTGTGAGAGAGAGAGAGAGAGATAAAGAGAGAGCTAGCAGCAGTGATGAAGGGATGGGCAGACAGACAAAGAAAGAGTTAAAAGTGATGGAGGGAGGGAGGAGGACATACTCTGTAGGGTGGATGAGTGCTGTCTTGCCCAGTCGGAGGATGACGGGTCCTTGGGGGTTACGGATCTTCCTGACCGCTGCTGTCTTGAGCAGGGAGAAGCGCCGCACCAGATTGAAACCTGCATCACATCCATCACCACATTAATCCTCAGGCCAGGCAGAGTAATCAATCACAGAGAGGAGCCACAGTAGATCAGACAGGATAAACAAGGTGTGTGGTACTAACTGTTTTGTGTGTGTGTGTGTTTGTGCGTGCGTATATCATTTACCTGTGATGTTGTGTCTGGCCGTCTGAGGGAACTTCCAGTCATCTACCTGTTGGGAAGGGCATCGTACTTCTGGAGAGAGAGAATGAGATAGAGGAGAGTAAGAAGGAGAGATGGACAGGACAAAATACATGTTGTGTGAAATGCCATTCAGACAAAGGACAATCCACAAAAATTGAGAAAAATTTGACCCTAATAACTTCCGTGGGATATGCGTCAACAGTAACCTTGGGAAAATCCTATGCATTATCATTAACAGCAGACTTGTGTGACTTTCCTCAGTGAAAACAATGTACTGAGCAAATGTCAAATTGGCTTTTTACCAAATTACCATACGACAGACCACGTATTCACCCTGCACTTCCTAATTGACAAACAAACAAACCAAAACAAAGGTAAAGTCTTCTCATGCTTTGTTGACTTCAAAAAATAATTTGACTCAATTTGGCATGAGGGTCTGCTATACAAATTGATGGAAAGTGGTGTTGGGGGAAAAACATACAACATTATAAAATCCATGTACACAAACAACAAGTGTGCGGTTAAAATTGGCAAAAAACACACATTTCTTTCCACAGTCCCGTGGGGTGAGACAGGGATGCAGCTTAAGTCCCCCCGTATTTAACATATATTTCAACGAATTGGCAAGGGCACTAGAATAGTCTGCATCACCCGGCCTAACCCTAGTAGAATCTGAAGTCAAATGTCAACTGTTTGCTGATGATCTGGTGCTTCTGTCACCAACCAAGGAGGGCCTACAGCAGCATCTAGATCTTCTGCACAGATTCTGTCAGACCCAGGCCCTGACAGTAAATCTCAGATAGACAAAAATAATGGTGTTCCAAAAAAGGTCCAGTTGCCAGGACCACAAATACAAATTTTACAGAAAAAGCACAAAAAATGATACAAACCTCGGCCTAAACATCAGCGCCACAGGTAACTTCCACAAAGCTATGAATGATCTGAGAGACAAGGCAAGAAGGGCCTTCTATGCCATCAAAAGGAACATAAAATGTACCAATTAGGATCTTGCTAAATATATTTGAATCAATTATAGAACACATTTCCCTTTACAGTTGTGAGGTCTGGGGTCCGCTCACCAACCAAGATTTCACAAAATGGGACAAACACCAAATTGAGACTGCATGCAGAATTCTGCAAAAATATCCTCTGTGTACAACATAAAATATCAAATAATGCATGCAGAGCAGAATTAGGCCAATACCCGATAATTATCAAAATCCAGAAAAATAGCTGTTAATTCTAGAACCACCTAAAAGGAAGCGATTCCCAAACCTTCCATAACAAAGCCATCGCCTACAGATAAATAAACCTGGAGAAGAGTCCCCTAAGCAAGCTGTTCCTGGGGATCTGTTCACAAACACTAACAGACCCCACAGAGCCCCAGTACAGCAACACAACTAGACCCAACCAAATCATGAGAAAACAAAAAGATAATTACTTGACACATTGGAAAGTATTAACAAAAGATCTGAGCAAACTAGAATGCTATTTGGCCCTAAACAGAGAGTACACAGTGGCAGAATACCTAACCACTGTAACTGACCCAAAATTAAGGAAAGCCATGACTATGTACAGACTCAGTGAGCCTTGTTATTGAGCCTTGTTATTGAGAAAGGTCGCCGTAGGCAGACCTGGCTCTCAAGAGAAGACAGGCTATGTGCACACTGCCCACAAAATGAGGTGGAAACTGAGTTGCTCTTCCAAACCTCCTGCAAAATGTTTGACCATATTAGATAAACCCTCATATCCATTGGGTGAAATACCAGTGTGCCACCACAGCAGCAATACTTGTGACCTGTTGCCACAAGAAAAGGGCAACCAGTGAAGAACAAAAACCATTGTAAATACAACATATTTATGCTTATTTATTTTCTCTTTTGTACTTTAACTATTTGCACATCATTAAAACACTGTATATAGACATAATGACATTTGGCAGGTCTACATTATTTTGGAACTTGTGAGTGTAATATTCACTTTTGTTTATCCATTTTACTTGCTTTGGCAATGTAAACAAACAATGTAAACAATAAAGCCCCATGAGGCCTCCTGAGTGGCTCAGTGGTCTAAGCTGTGCCACTAGAGATCCTGATTCGAGTCTAGGCTCTGTCGCAGCCGGCCGTGACCGGGAGAACAATGGGGCGGCGCACAATTGGCCCAGCATCGTCCGTGTTAGGGGAGTGTTTGGCCGGCAGGGATGTCCTTGTCCCATCGCGCACTAGCAACTCCTGTGGTGGGCCGGGCGCAGTGCACGCTGACACGGTCGCCAGGTGTACAGTGTTTCCTCCGACACATTGGTGCGGCTGGCTTCCGGGTTAAGCGGGCCTTGTGTCAAGAAGCAGTGCGGCTTGGCTGGGTTGTGTTTCGGAGGACGCACGGCTCTCGACCTTCGGCTCTCCTGAGTCCGTGCGGGAGTTGCAGCGATGAGACTAGACTGTAACTACCAATTGGATACCACGAAATTGGGGGGGAAAAGGGGTTAAAGTTAAAAAACAAAATATACGAGAGAGAGAGAGAGAGAGAGACGTGTCACACACACACAATTGATGGATACATCCTCACCCCGTTAGCAGATGTCAAGGAGAAATGTGTTGCCTGTCATATTGTGAATCTGTCATATTGTGAATCTGTCATATTGTGAGTCCTCACTACATTGTGAGCCCTGGGTACATGTTCAGGTAGGGGCTCAGTAACATAGGAGTACATGTTCAGGCACAAGGTAGGGGTTCAGTAACATAGGAGTACATGTTCAGGATCAGGTGTGACCCACTTTGTTCCTGGGGTCTTTCTCAAATGGCACCCTATTCCATATAGTCCACTACCTGTACATGGGCCCCAGCCAAAAGTTGTGGACTATATGAGGAATAGGGGGCCATTTGGGACAGACCCCAGGAACAAAATGGGTCACAGAACCCTAGAATGATTCTGAGAGGAACATTCATGAATGGTCACCAATTCTAACATACCTAATTCTACTAATCAAGGTCTTGATGAGATTATTGATGGGATGGGCTGTTTTCCTAGCTCTCCAGGACCAGGGCTGGTGACCACCACGGTCTCCAGTCCTAACTGTGTGTTAGAATAATAGAACCTAAAGGATTGTACAAGCCTGGAGATTGATATGCCTGGAGATTGTCCAATAAATCCACACTGTGACACACACACACACACACAGCAGCTAGGAGGACACATGTACAGTATTACTAAGTCCATGACCCTGGTGTGCAGTGCAGATGTTTCTTTTAGTATCATTGTGAGGACCAAACAATTGATTCCCATTCAAAATCCTATTTCCCTAACACCTAACCCTTAAATCTAACCATTACCCTTAACCTAACCCCTAACCCTAACCCTAACCCTAACCCCAACACTAAACCCTACCCTAAACCTAACGGATAGCCTCAGACAACAACACTGATGTATAGGCTGATTCGGTGAGCGAGTTGATTAGCAAGTGCATTGGTGATGTGGTACCCACGGTGACTATTAAAACCTTCCCCAACCAGAAACCATGGATTGATGGCAGCATTCGCGCAAAACTAAAAGCGCGAACCACTGCTTTTAATCATGGCAAGGCGACTGGAAACATGACCGAATACAAACATTGTACAGTGAGGGAAAAAAGTATTTGATCCCCTGCTGATTTTGTACGTTTTCCCACTGACAAAGAAATGATCAGTCTATAATTTTAATGGTAGGTTTATTTGAACAGTGAGAGACAGAATAACAACAAAAAAATCCAGAAAAACACATGTGAAAAATGTTATAAATTGATTTGCATTTTAATGAGGGAAATAAGTATTTGACCCCCTCTCAATCAGAAAGATTTCTGGCTCCCAGGTGTCTTTTATACATGTAACGAGCTGAGATTAGGAGCACACTCTTAAAGGGAGTGCTCCTAATCTCAGCTTGTTACCTGTATAAAAGACACCTGTCCACAGAAGCAATCAATCAATCAGATTCCAAACTCTCCACCATGGCCAAGACCAAAGAGCTCTCCAAGGATATCAAGGGACAAGATTGTAGACCTACACAAGGCTGGAATGGGCTACAAGACCATCGCCAAGCAGCTTGGTGAGAAGGTGACAACAGTTGGTGCGATTATTCGCAAATGGAAGAAACACAAAAGAACTGTCAATCTCCCTCGGCCTGGGGCTCCATGCAAGATCTCACCTCGTGGAGTTGCAATGATCATGAGAACGGTGAGGAATCAGCCCAGAACTACACGGGAGGATCTTGTCAATGATCTCAAGGCAGCTGGGACCATAGTCACCAAGAAAACAATTGGTAACACACTACGCCGTGAAGGACTGAAATCCTGCAGCGCCCGCAAGGTCCCCCTGCTCAAGAAAGCACATATACATGCCCGTCTGAAGTTTGCCAATGAACATCTGAATGATTCAGAGGACAACTGGGTGAAAGTGTTGTGGTCAGATGAGACCAAAATGGAGCTCTTTGGCATCAACTCAACTCGCCGTGTTTGGAGGAGGAGGAATGCTGCCTATGACCCCAAGAACACCATCCCCACCGTCAAACATGGAGGTGGAAACATTATGCTTTGGGGGTGTTTTTCTGCTAAGGGGACAGGACAACTTCACCGCATCAAAGGGACGATGGACGGGGCCATGTACCGTCAAATCTTGGGTGAGAACCTCCTTCCCTCAGCCAGGGCATTGAAAATGGGTCGTGGATGGGTATTCCAGCATGACAATGACCCAAAACACACGGCCAAGGCAACAAAGGAGTGGCTCAAGAAGAAGCACATTNTGACGGAGGTGTTTCCTGTGGATTTCTGAATTCAATGGCGCCGTCTAAACGGCGTTTTTCGGATATAAATATGTACTTTATCGAACAAAACGAACAGCGGTTTTGTAGCTGGGACCCTCCTGGTTGGAAACATCAGAAGATCTTAAAAAGTAAGTGAGTTTTTATATCTTTAATTTGATTTTGTGTCGCCAGTGCTGGTTGAAAAAGCTATTTTTGTGAGGTGCTGACCTCAGATAATCAAATGTTTTGCTTTCGCCGTAAAGCCTTTTTGAAATCTGACAACATATTTAGATTACCAAGACACTAAGCTTTGCAACCATGTGCAACACTTGTATTTCCATGAATGTTAAATATTACGAATTCTTATTTTGAATTTGGCGTGCTTTGTTTTTATCGAAAATGATCCCGCTCACGGGATCCGTGCGGCAAGAAGTTAATGACTTGGAGAAGATCTGCAAAGAGGAGTGGGACAAAATACCTTCTGAGATGTGTGCAAACCTGGTGGCCAACTACAAGAAACGTCTGACCTCTGTGATTGCCAATAAGGGTTTTGCCACCAAGTACTAAGTCATGTTTTGCAGAGGGGTCAAATACTTATTTCCCTCATTAAAATGCAAATCAATTTATAACATTTTTCAAATGCGTTTTTCTGGATTTTTTTGTTGTTATTCTGTCTCTCACTGTTCAAATAAACCTACCATTAAAATTATAGACTGATCATTTCTTTGTCAGTGGGCAAACATACAAAATCAGCAGGGGATCAAATACTTTTTTCCCCTCACTGTAGCTATTCCCTCCGCAAGGCAATCAAACAAGCTAAGCATCAGTATTTGCACAAACTGTATATAACCTTTCTTTTTTTCTCTATTGTGTTATTGACTGTAAGCTTGTTTATTCCATGTGTAACTCTGTGTTGTTGTTTTTGTCGCACTGCTTTGCTTTATCTTGGCCAGGTCGCAGTTGTAAATGAGAACTTGTTCTCAACTGGCCTACCTGGTTAAATAAAAGGTGAAATAAAATAAAAAATACAATAAATAGAGACAAAGTAGAGTCGCAATTCAACGGCTCGAACACGAGACGTATGTGGCAGGGTCTACCTACAGTCAATCACAGATTACAAAAAGAAAACCAGCCCCGTCGCAGACACCAACGTCTTGCTCCCAAACAAACTAAACAACGTTGGCTGCGGGCTCTCCTTCACCGCAGCCAACGTGAGTAAAACATTTAAACGTGTTAACCCTCGCAGGCTGCTGGCCCAGATGGCATGCCTAGCCGCGTCCTCAGAGCATGCGCAGACCAGCTGGCTGGTGTGTTTACGGACATATTCAATCAATCCCTATCCCAGTCAGCGGTTGTTCCTGTTCCCAAGAAAGCTAAGGTAACTGAGCTAAACGACTATCGCCCGTAGCACTCACTCCCGTCATCATGAAGTGCTTTGAGAGACTAGTCAAGGATCATATCACCTCCACCCTACCTGACACCCTAGACCCACGCCAATTTTCTTACCGCCCCAATAGGTCCACAGACGACGCAATCGCAATTACACTGCCCTAACCCATCTGGACAAGAGGAATACCTATGTAAGAATGCTGTTCATCGATTGCAGCTCAGCTGTGTGTGTGTGTGACAGAGTGAGAGTGAGTTGCTAGCCTGAGGGTCTGAGTTATATTCTCACCCAGGAAAGAGAAGCAGACTAAGAGGCTAAATCAAGAGCTTTTAACTTCTATCATTCTATTTGTTCACTTTATTGAAATGAGTGAGTCAATTGAAATGAATTAACTCATGAACCTACCATTTACTAGAATGAATATGTCAACCCAATAGAGCCCCACAGTTGAGGTGTCATAATACCCATAAAACCTAGCGGTCAAAAAATGAAATGGATCCAATAATTTTTTTCCCAAAGGAGATTTTAGAAACACTTAAAATAAGGGGTTTGTTTCAAGGAAGGGTTAGAGTTAGGGTGGCGTGACATTTTTATAACCATGTAAGTCTCTCTCAGACAAGGTGGCTTTTATCAATATATTCGGTTCTATTTACTCTCAGATTCTAAAATTATAATTAGCATCAAAGTAAGACTACAAATCCCTGCAGGCTCCTGCACGTCATCTCTAGCTGACACCTTTGCTAACAGGTATTGTGCAAGTCAGTTCACATAATTGCCCGTTAAAGAAATGTAGCTAATTTATTCCTTTCTACATTTAGATAACATTAGATAGTTAGTCCAGAGATTCTTACCTTTGCCTTGATTCAGAAGTCTCGTCCAGATAATCATGGAATTTGTAGTTGTTTCTGATAGCCACATTAGCAGCTAATTATAATTTCATTTCACCAATACTGTGGTACTCTAGGGATGAATGATTCAGATTCAGGTTCATCAAGGTCATTTTTATTAGGGAACATCATAGGAAAAAATATTTTCAAAGGAAAACAAATATGAACATTTCTTATTGGACAAGATTCAGTCCATTTTCTTCCATTTGGTGCCTAATAAATATGACCCTAACCCTAATGAATATGACCCTAACCCTAACCCGAATGAATATGGCCGGGGTATACAGATACAGGCCTATATCCAGATGCATTAGGATGAAATACGTACATATAGTATATTTGTATAGTTAACTTACACAAAACAAGGATAATGGCAGATTACTGTCAACTGTCAATGCTGACTGTAGAGAGTATCAAGGTGAAGTTGGAGTGTAGAGGAGAACGTATAGCAGCAGCTCTCTAATCAGTTTCTCAACACATCAGAAACACCCCATGAGGTAGTCTCTCCTCCCTACCTCCCTACCTCCCCCTCGAACCCCTTACCTCCCCTGCTTACTCAGCAAGCTCTCTCTCAAAGAACAAAAACTGCCTTTCAAAAAGTTCCCAGAAACACACAGACTTCATCTTTTATTGCCACTCAACATGGGCTGTTTGAAGTCAAGAGACACTTCACTGCCTCCTTAAAAAGTGCTTTCTTCTCAGCATATCCCCTCACTCTACACCCCTATCCTACCCCCTTGTAACTTTTATACAGGCACTTAGAAGCAGAATTAAGATGAAGACCTGTCAGAGTAAAGAAACGTCAAGACCAGGAGATGGGCGGGGAGGGAGTGACAGAGTGATGAGAAAGAAGGGGGGAGAGGGGAGGAAAAGAGGGAGGGGAGGATGATAGGAGAGAAATGAAGAAGAGAGGGAGGAGGAAGAGAGGGAGGAGGAAGAGGGAGAGAGAGAGGATGATAGGAGAGAGAGGAAGAAGAGAGGGATGGAGGAGAGAGGGAGAACAGACGTTTGGAACAGGAAAAAGTAGAGTGAAGGGTAAGGTAGGAGGAGAAAGGAAGATTAGAGGGAAAAGAGAGTAAGAAAAGAGACAGGAGAAAGGAAGATTAGAAGGAAAAGAGAGTAAGAAAATAGGAGAAAGGAAGATGAGAGGGAGGAGAAAGTAGGAGGAGAGGGAGAAGAGGTTAGAAAAAGGTGGAATAAGCCTTCCGCACCACTGAAAAAGAGTATCTACCTGACACTGTACCATACAATGAAGAGATCAAAACCTCCTTTACCCCAAAGGCTTTCTCCTAGAGACCTTATCAAATCTATCAATATACCTGTGTTGCTTTCACCTATTGAGTCCAGACACTGACAACTTACTGTTTCTCATCATAGAAAGTTGTCAGTATCTGGATTACCTGAAACCAGCAGTGGGATTTCAGTCCTTAAATACTGTATAGGAGGAGGGAGAGGAGTAGGGTTGCAAAATTCTTTGCCAAAATTCCCAGGTTTTCCAGAAATCCCAGTTTTCCCGGAATCAGGTGGGAATAAGCAGGAAATCCGGAATCCTCCAACCAGGGTTTCTGGAAAGCCTGGGCATTTTTGGAAACGTTACCAGAATGTAGCAGGCAACAAAAGGACCATGTTACACACCCCATACTGTTAGAACTCTAGATCCTTCAACCGTTCCAAACCTCACGGACCCTGTCGGTCAGTTGGTCTGTCTGTCTCAGTCTGCACTGCAGCAGTAATTGTTGTGGCTGTGCTCCATTTTGCAGGCTGTTTCTATTGTTGTTTATGTTCACTGTTCCCTAGAGCTTAGCAGCATGGTTTTATTAGGGACAGGGTCAGAAGGGTGTTTGGAGCAACAGGGAGAAGGCAGAAGAGGATTATGGGAATTGTCTGCTTTATAAAGTGGCATTCCTCTGTAATTGGACTGGGCTGTAGATCAGTGTGTGTTTACACATATACGCATAAACACACACACAAACACACACACACACACACACACACACACACACTCTTGATAAGGGGATCAGTGGGATCAAGGAGAAGGTTGGTTCTGCCAGTAGCACTGCTAGAACCACTTAAGAGAGTGCATTGTGGGTGGAGAAGGGCACGCTGGGTAATGTAGGTAATGATGTGATAGAAAGACAATTAGATGTAGTACAAGGGCTAGGGAGAAGAAGGAGGAAGAGAGAGACGAGAGAGGAGAGAGACACTGATATACAGAGGGAGAGAACATGAAAAGGGGAAGGAAAGAGCGATAAGAGAGAGGGAAAGCAAGTGAAGAGAGAGAAAGACAGAAGAGAACATTCCAGGTTGTTTTTTCCAGAGATAAAAGAGGGGAGGAGTGGAAACATGTATCACTTTAGACCTGAAACTCACTACTATCACTAAGCCATACTTAAAGATGAGGTCACAAATGTTTCCCTTAAAGACCGTTTTCCCACTCTCAACATCTCACTCACTATACACACACAGGACCCCCCCCCACACACACACACACACACACACACACACACACACACTTTCCACCAATAAAGTTCTGAGTTGAAAACTGGAACATCTGTTTTGATGGCCCTTTCTTCATTCTGTCTCAACCTTCTGCTGATGTTAGCACATTACTAGCCACTTCTGGAGTTTGAGACGGGACAGAGGGAGAGCAGGGAGCTGATTGGGTATTCAAACACTTCACTTATTTCAAAGTGTTCCCTTCCACCCACCACCAGGGTCTCAGAGGAACAGCAAACTAGCTCAGCCCCAGATGAAGCACTCTGGCTGGGCTCTCCCGGGAGCCTATCCCCCCTGAGCTGCAGAAGTTCCGGAGGTATTGCCCCAGGAGGAATATTATAGAGGGAAGAGATGCTGAAGAGGGAATCTGACAGATCATAAAAACACAACAAGACCACACCGGAGTCGCGACAGCTCCTGACATAGACAAACACACACGCATACAGATACACACACACACACACACACACACGTAATGAATGGGTACCACATACTGAAAACACATGGCCTTTCTACCACAGCTAGACCAGACAGCTACCAACCTCGACCACACACACACTCAGGGGTGGTCACGCACACACTTGCACCCATCTACCAACCCACCCATTTCAAGTAAAATCCTGAAGTGAAGGCAGCAGACATGTGAAGTAGATAATACATTAAATTCTTGGCAAAAGCAATGACTTGGGACACATCGTATTTGACCGTATACCAGATTCTACTGTGGGGATAAAAATAGACTCACCTTTGGATGATGCTCTCAGGTCACATGACCAGAGGCTGAGGGAGAGCAGAACCAGGAAGCGGAGATTCCTCATGATGCACTCCTCTGGATACACACACACCTCGACTGCTACCTGGGAGAGAGAGAGAGATAGAAGATTGATAGAGAGAATATTGATAGATAGAGAGAGAGAGAAATGGATATGGGGTGGGAAAGAGGGAGAGAGAAGGAGGAGATGGAGAGAGATAGGAGGGGGAAGGGAGGTGGAGAGGGAGAGAGTCAATATAAAAATGGCAGTATTTGATATGAGAACACATTGTAAGAAACAGGCAGTACACACAGAGAGACTACACAACCACTTACACTGAACTAATACTAAGTCAGCTGGTTGTTCTGGTGTTGAACCAACAGTGTTGGAGGAACTAGTTGTATTGGTGTTGAACCAACAGTGTTGGAGGAACTAGTTGTATTGGTGTTGAACCAACAGTGTTGGAGGAACTAGTTGTATTGGTGTTAAACCAACAGTGTTGCAGAAAAAGGGTTGTATTGGTGTTGAACCAACAGTGTTGCAGGTTTGAATCCCACATCCAGCCAGAATTAGCTACCATATTCATAGAAAACTGTCCTGGGGGGCCTCCCGAGTGGCGAAGCTGTCTAAGGCACTGCATCACAGTGCTTGAGGCGTCACTACAGGCGTCTCTTGAGCGTTGTTTGGCGGATCATGTTTCAGAGGACGCAGGACACGACCTTTCCCTCCCGAGCCCGTTGGGGAGTCGCAGCCATGAGACAAGATCGAAATTGGATCGCAATTGGATATCACGAATAGAATAAAAAAATATATATATATTAAAAAAAAACAGTCCTGATTATCATAATAGCTAAGAGCTGATGTGTTAAAGATTGAAAAGGTGATTAGGTACAGTATATGTATATTAATTAGTTAACTAATGGCCAGTATTCATATGGGAGAAATGTCACTCAATGTAGTCTGATGATCCTCATTATAGTGTCCATCTGGACCTGACCAGCTGTGACTGGATACTGACACACACACACAAACTCATAAAAATAAACCTGCATAAACAAACGCTATACACGCATGCATGAAAGTACAAAGAACAGACCCAGAAGAAATAAACAAAGGCAAAAATACACAAACAACTAAGTGTACATCTGGGGAGAATTTCACTGGATCCACGACAGCGTTATAGCCAACCACCTGCGCCAGATGGTCACACGTGGCCTGACAACAACAACACACACACACACACACACTTGTGCCTTTTCTAACACATCAACTACATTGCCCTTTAGGCTCAGCTGGAGAAGATCAGTTATAATGATTGTGAAAGTGTAGCTTGTCCCCTGACACAAGCAGCCTCAGTAACGATTACTTACACACACAAAAACATACACAAATACACACACACACACCTCAAAGTGTAACCACATACCACTCCTGTGTTTCCAGGTACAGCAAACCCCTGAAGACAGACAGAAACACACACTGGGAGTCTTCACCCACCTATCCAGGAAAAGGAATTACCCCCAAAAACCCCCTGGGTCATAGTACCTACATCTCAAAAGACACCGTAGTGTTCCCCATACAGTGCAGTAGTCTTGACCAGAACCCTAGGTGGGGTCATTTAGGAGAAGAGTCAGAGTCTTCCAGAGAAGAACTAACTAGCTGCAAGGCAGTGAAGGAACATAATGTATGTCTATTCCTGATCATTTAGGGCCGACTTGAGATCTGTCCGACCGCCTGCATAACTTTTCTCAGACATGAAACATTGATGTCAACGGGATAGCCTATTCTGGATAGATCTATTCATAAAAATGAAAAAGTATGAACACATCCCGAGTTAGCTGAAAGGCTGGTCATGGCTCACATCAACACCATCATCCCAGACATCCTGGACCCACTCCAATTCGTTTACCGCCCCAACAGATCCACTGATCTCTCTCTTTCTTCTCTCAGAGTAGGTTCTAACTGCTGGCTATAACAGATAAAGGATGTATGAGCTGTTCAGGAGGGACTGGCTCTCGGTCTGTGGAGGAAAGACAGGACAACAGGAGAGGAGGGGAAAAGGACAGCTTTGAAAGTCACCTAAGACACACTCAGATGGACGGACAGACACACCACACACACACACGACCGGTGAGTGTCAAATTTAACCATTGAGTAACATTTAATATAATATTACAATATATAACTTTTGTGTAATAACATCAATAGAGGTGCGGTATAATGATGTTGTACTGTTTGCATAGGATGTGTGTGACAGGTGCACTAGTGTGTGTCTGTGTCTATGCGTCTGTTGTGTGTAAACTGCAGCTACTCTTGGAAGGTCTTCGGTCACATGCCCACCTCACTGAGTGACAGCCCAATCACAGGACTTATCCCTCTCAGACACTGAGGAGTGGATTTGGTGCTGTGCTATGAAAACAACCTCAAATCCATTCTGTAGGGTCAGGTCCCTAAAGGCTAAGACCACACACACACACACACACACACACACACACAACGGCCTCCCCAACAAACACAAACACACACTTGAACCTCATTCAACCCAGTCTGTGTTTAATAGGCTAAGCATTCATGTGTTTCAGACCTGTTGCAACATGGGACATGGAATGAAGGCAGACAGAGAAACTAAATATAATGTATGTCCTTAGGCTACAGTAGTCCCTCCAAATATTTCTGACCCGGGTTAAGCCAAGATTGGAGCAAATCCAAATGGATTCAAAGGATGACTCATTAAATAAACAGGGACAAGTCGTTACTACACTGCTCAAAAAAATAAAGGGAACACTAAAATAACACATCATAGATCTGAATGAATGAAATAATCTTATTAAATACTTTTTTCTTTACATAGTTGAATGTGCTGACAACAAAATCACACAAAAATTATCAATGGATATCAAATTTATCAACCCATGGAGGTCTGGATTTGGAGTCACACTCAAAATTAAAGTGGAAAACCACACTACAGGCTGATCCAACTTTGATGTAATGTCCTTAAAACAAGTCAAAATGAGGCTCAGTAGTGTGTGTGGCCTCCACGTGCCTG
>QNTS01001701.1:52217-78230 GCA_003317085.1 Hucho hucho | reverse complement strand
ACACACACACACACACACACACACACACACACACACACACACACACACACACACACACACACTTGTTTTACTATCCTTGTGGACACCATATTCCCATTCAAAATCCTATTTTTCCTGACCCCTAACCATAATACCATATAGATGTTTAATATAACCAAGGGCCCGGGGCTAGGATAGGGTTTCAGTGGACTTGGCCCTGACTCAAAGCATGTTTCACTCCCACTGTGGCTATAAAAGGAACTGACATGTTTAAGACAATATCTTTTGATCCTTTCCTTTTCAGACAGTTTTTATTGTTATCTAGACCTCATTCTGGCATCAGAGATGATGTGTGTGTGTGTTATTTATTTGGTGGGTTGAAATGGACCTCTATTCCCCGTATAGTGCACTACTTTTGACCATAGCCCAGGACCATATAGTGTACTATATAGGGGATAGGGTACCATTTCTGAGATTTTCCTCTGTGCCTTTCCAACCCTAAATCAGTTAGACTCAGATGGCTGCAAGTGGCCCTCCACCGCATGAGGGACCCTTTGGTATTACACTCACCCAGACTCACAGTAATTAAGTGAATTAAATAGGCAATCAAGTTTAATCAGTCTATAGTACCTCTGAGTGCTCTTCCTGCTTTTTCCAATTACCACCATGATTTCAAAAAAAAAAGTTTCCCTAAGACAACTAAGAAGTGCTATCAGCTGGAGACGTGAGTAAAGGCATCATGGTCCCTATAGGTCACATGGTATTGGACCAATAAACTGTCTGTGAATCAGAGGACATCACGTTAACACCTCCAGGGGGCACTCCAGGACAGAACACAGCATTCTGTGTAGTCTGCCTCTCTAACACTGTTTCTTTCTGTCTCTCCTCCACCCTTTTTTTTTTTTTTTTAAACAATTCAAGGGCTTTATTGGCATGGGAAACATATGTTTACAATGCCAAAGCAAGTGAAATAGATAATAAACAAAAGTGAAATAAAAAATAAACAGTGAACATTACACTCACAAAAGTTTCAAAGGAATAGAGACATGTCAATGTCATAATATGGCTATCTACAGTGTTCTAATGATGTGCAAATAGTTGAAGTACAAAAGGGAAAATAAATAAACATAAATATGGGTTGTATTTACAATGGTGTTTGTTCTTCACTGGTTGCCCTTTTCTTGTGGCAACAGGTCACAAATCTTGCTGCTGTGATGTGTAATGAACACAAGGGGAGACAGAGAGCTGGATTCAGGCGCAGGGCACAGCAGGTGTTTATTGCAAAGGACCACAGGAGGAGGCAGGTAGCTGGGTCCAGGGGCAGGCAGAAGGTCATACACATGGGGCCCAAAAGGGCAACAGTACAGGCAGGGAAAAGGCTAGTAACCTAGTTAGGAGATCAGGTAATAGGTAGATAACGGGAAATCCAATAGGCTAAAGCAAAAACTATCATACACGGGAGGATTAAATCACAGGGGAACCCAGTGCTCTGAAAGACGTGTGTCACAAAACAAACAATACCTCACAGTGATGGGGTGCAAAGCACTGAACTAAATAGTGTGTGCTAATGACATACAGGTGTGTGAACAGGTGATTAGAATTCAGGTGATTGGGATCTGGAGAGTGAGCTGCGTTCAGGGGATCTATGTGTTTGAGAGTGGAAGCTGGAAAGTGGTCTGGAAAGTGAGCTGTGTTCAGGGGATCTACGTGTTTCAGGGTGTGAGTTGGAAGCAGACGTTACAGATGGCACTCTGTAGTATTTCACCCAATAGATATGTGCGTTTATCAAAATTGGGTTTGTTTTCGAATTCTTTGTGGGTCTGTGTAATCTGAGGGAAGTATGTGCCTCTAATATGGTTATATATTTGGCAGGATAGGAAGTGCAGCTCAATTTCCACTTCATTTTATGGGCAGTGTGAACATAGCCTGTCTTTTCTTGAGAACCAGGTCTGCCTACGGCGGCCTCTAACAATAGCAATGCTCACTGAGTCTGTACATAGTCAAAACTTACCTTAAGTTTGGGTCAGTCACAGTGGTCAGGTATTCTGCTACTGTGTACTCTGTTTAGGGCCAAATAGCATTCTAGTTTGCAATGCTTTTTTGTGTGTCAAGTAATTATCTTTTTGTTTTCTCATGATTTAGTTGGTTCTACTTGTGTTGCTGTCCTCTGTAGGGTCTTTCTGTGTTTGTGAACAGAGCCCCAGTACCAGCTTGCTTAGGGGACTCTTCTCCAGGTTCATCTCTCTGTAGGTGATGGCTTTCTATGGAAGGTATGGGAATCGTTTCCTTTTAGGTGGTTGTAGAATTTAAACACTCTTTTCTGGATTTTGATAATTATCGTGTATCGGCGTAATTCTGCTCTGCATGCATTATTTGGTGTTTTACATTGTACACGGAGGATGTTTTTGCAGAATTCTGCATGCAGAGTCTCAATTTGGTGTTTGTCCCGTTTTGTGAATTCTTGGTTGGTGAGTGGACCCCAGACCTCACAATCATAAAGGGCAATGGGTTCTATAACTGATTCAAGTATTTTTAGCGAGATCCTAACTGGGATGTCGAATTTTATGTTAATTTTGATGGTGTAGAATATCCTTCTTGCCTTGTCTCTCAGATTGTTCACAGCTTTGTGGAAGTTACCTGTGGCGCTGATGTTTAGGCTGAGGTATGTATCATTTTTTTGTGTGCTCTAGTGTAACGGTCTCGATAGAATTTGTATTTGTGGTCCTGGAAACTTGACCTTTTTTGGTACACCATTATTTTTGTCTTACTGAGATTTCCTCTCAGGGCCCAGGTTTGACAGAATATGTGCAGAAGATCTAGGTGCTGCTGTAGGCCCTCCTTGGTTGGGGACAGAAGCACCAGATCATCAGCAAACAGTAGACATTTGACTTCAGATTCTAGTAGGGTGAGGCTGGGTACTGCAGACTGTTCTAGTGCCCGCGCCAATTAGCTGATATGTTGAAGAGGGTGGGGCTCAAGCTGCATCCCTGTCTCACCCCACAGCCCTGTGGAAAGAAATGTGTGTATTTTTTGCCAATTTTAATTGCACACTTGTTGTTTGTGTAAATTTAATTTATAATGTCGTATGTTTTCCCCCCAACACCAGTTTCCATCAATTTGTATAGCAGACCCTCATGACACCCCTTATCACTGTCAAAAGCTCCCTAAAACACTTCTGCGAGCAGGCCTTTCTAATCGACCTGGCTCGGGTATCCTGGCAGGATATTGACCTCATTCCGTCAGTCGAGGATGCCTGGTCGTTCTTTAAAAGCAACTTCCTCACCATCTTAAATAAGCATGCCCCTTTCAAAAGATGGAAAACTAAGAACAGATACAGCCCTTGGTTCACTCCAGACCTGACTGCCCTTGACCAGCACAAGAACATCCTGTGGCGGACTGCTATAGCATCGAATAGTCCCCGCGATATGCAACTGTTCAGGGAAGTCAGGAACCAATACACGCAGTCAGTCAGGAAAGCAAAGGCTAGCTTTTTCAAACAGAAATTTGCATCCTGTAGCTCTAACTCCAAAATGTTTTGGGATACTGTCAAGTCCATGGAGAACAATACCACCTCCTCCCAGCTGCCCACTGCACTGAGGCTAGGTAACACAGTCACCACCGATAAATCCAGGATAATAGTAAAATTCAACAAGCATTTCTCTACGGCTGGCCATGCTTTCCTCCTGGCTAACCCAACCCCGACCAACAGCTCCGCAGCTACTTGTCCGAGCCTCTCCAGCTTTTCCTTCACCCAAATCCAGATAGCAGATGTTCTGAAAGAACTGCAAAACCTGGACCCGTACAAATCAGCTGGGCTAGACAATCTGGACCCTCTCTTTCTAAAACTATCCGCCGCCATTGTTGCAACTCCTATTACCAGTCTTCTCAACCTCTCTTTCGTGTCGTCCGAGATCCCTAAAGATTGGAAAGCTGCCGCGGTCATCCCCCTCTTCAAAGGGGGTGACACTCTAGACCCAAATTGCTATAGACCTATATCCATCCTGCCCTGCCTCTCTAAAGTCTTCGAAAGCCTAGTTAATAAACAGATCATTGACCACTTCGAATCCCACCGTACCTTCTCCGCTGTGCAATCCGGTTTCCGAGCTGGTCACGGGTGCACCTCAGCCACGCTCAAGGTACTAAACGATATCATAACCGCCATCGATAAGAGACATTACTGTGCAGCCGTATTCATTGACCTGGCCAAGGCTTTCGACTCTGTCAATCACCACATCCTTATCGGCAGACTCAACAGCCTTGGTTTCTCAAATGATTGCCTCGCCTGGTTCACCAATTACTTTGCAGACAGAGTTCAGTGTGTTAAATCGGAGGGCCTGTTGTCCGGGCCTCTGGCAGTCTCTATGGGGGTGCCACAGGGTTCAATTCTTGGGCCGACTCTCTTCTCTGTATACATCAATGATGTCGCTCTTGCTGCTGGTGATTCTCTGATCCACCTCTATGCAGACGACACCATTCTGTATACTTCTGGCCCTTCTTTGGACACTGTGTTAACTAACCTCCAAACGAGCTTCAATGCCATACAACACTCCTTCCGTGGCCTCCAACTGCTCTTAAACGCTAGTAAAACCAAATGCATGCTTTTCAACCGTTCGCTGCCTGCACCCGCCCGCCCGACTAGCATCACTACCCTGGACGGCTCTGACCTAGAATATGTGGACAACTACAAATACCTAGGTGTCTGGCTAGACTGTAAACTCTCCTTCCAGACTCACATTAAACATCTCCAATCCAAAATCAAATCTAGAATCGGCTTTCTATTTCGCAACAAAGCCTCCTTCACTCATGCTGCCAAACTTGCACTANTAGCACGCGCTCCAGCAGGTATATCTCACTGGTCACCCCCAAAGCCAATTCCTCCTTTGGCCGCCTTTCCTTCCAGTTCTCTGCTGCCAATGACTGGAACGAACTACAAAAATCACTGAAACTGGAGACACTTATCTCCCTCACTAGCTTTAAGCACCAGCTGTCAGAGCAGCTCACAGATCACTGCACCTGTACATAGCCCATCTGTTAATAGCCCAACCAACTACCTCATCCCCTACAGTATTCATTCATTTATCTTGCTCCTTTGCACATTCATCTACTGCACATCTACCATTCCAGTGTTAAATTGCTATATTGTAATTACTTCGCCACCATGGCCTATTTATTGCCTTACGTTCCTTATCTTACCTCATTTGCACACATTGTATATAGATTTGTTTTTTTTTCTACTGTATTATTGACTGTATGTTGGTTTACTCCAATGTGTAACTCTGTGTTGTTGTATGTGTTGAACTGCTTTGCTTTATCTTGGCCAGGTCGCAGTTGTAAATGAGAACTTGTTCTCAACTTGCCTACCTGGTTAAATAAAGGTGAAAAAAAAAATTTGAGTCAAAAGATTTTGGGAAATCAACAAAGCACGAGAAGACTTTGCCTTTGTTTTGGTTTGTGTGTTTCTCATTTAGGGTGTATAGGGTGAATATGTGGTCTGTCATACGGTAATTTGGTAAAAAGCCATTTTGACATTTGCTTAGTACATTGTTTTCACTGAGTAAATGTTCAAGTCTGCTGTTAATGATAATGCAGAGGATTTTCCCAAGGTTTTTGTTGACACATATCCAACGGTATTGTAGTTATTGGGGTCAAATTTGTCTCCACTTTGTGGATTGGGGTGATGAGCTGAAGATGTTAAAGAGTTTAAGTATAGCCAAATGGAATGTGTGGTCTGTATATTTTATCATTTCATTTAGAATACCATCAACACCACAGGCCTTTTTGGGTTGGAGGGTTGGTATTTTGTCCTGTAGTTCTGGCAGTCTTTAATAGTTGATTCTAACATTTGTAATTGATCATCTTTATGTTTGTTTTTTTGTTATAGGGCCAATAAGATTGAAGAAGTGGTTAATCCACTCATCTTTGTTTTGTGTCGTTGTTTGTTTAGTGTGTTCCAATTTTCCCAGAAGTTGTTAGATTCTATGGATTCTTCAGTTACATTGAGCTGATTTCTGACGTGCTGTTACTTTTCTTTTTCCGTAGGGTATTTCTGTATTGTTTTAGTTATTCACCTTAGTGAAGGCGTAGGCTCAGGTTTTCTGGGTCTCTATGTTTATGGTTGAATAGGTTTCTCAATTTCTTTCTTATGTTTTTGCATTCTTCATCAAACCTTTTGTCATTGTTTTTAACTTTAGGTTTTCTGCTTGACATTTTTAAATTGGATAGGGAAAATGAAAGGTCAAATATACTGTTTAGGCTTTCTACTGCCAAGTTACACCTTCACTATTACAGTGAAATGTTTTTTCAGAAGGGTGTCTCAAAGGGATTGAATTTCTTGTTGCCTAATTGTTTTTTGGTAGGTTTGTACACTACTTTCCTTCCATCTATAGCATTTAAAAAAATGTGTGCAGTTCCTTAGGCTTTGATGCTTCATGATTGAGTATTGCTTTGTTCAAGTAGACTGTGATTTTTCTGTGATCTGAGAAGGGTGTCAGTGGGCTGACTGTGAACACTCTGGGAGACTGGGTTGGGGTCAGTGATAAAGTAGTCTACAGTACTACTGCCAAGGGATGAGCTGTAGGTGTACCTACCATAGGAGTCTCCTTGAAGCCTACCATTGACTATTTACAGACCCAGCGTGCGACAGAGCTGCAGGAGTTGAGACACGTTTTGTTGATTGTGTTGTCATAGTTGTGTCTAGGGGTGCATATTTGGGAGGGAATACTGTCACCTCCAGGTAGGTGTTTGTCCCCCTCTGTGCTGAGAGTGTCAGGTTTTTGTCCAGTTCTGGCATTTAGGTCACCACAGACTAGTACATGTCCCTGGGCCTGGAAATGGTTGGTCTCCCCCTCCAGGATGGAGAAGCTGTCATTGTTAAAGTATGGGAATTCTATTGGGGTGATATAGGTAGCACACAGGAGGACATTTTTCTTTGTAGAGAGAATTTCTTTATTAATTTCTAGCAATTAATTAATTTCAAAATTAATAGAGTGGGTTAGGTCAGCTCTATACCAAATTAGTATACCCCTCAAGTCTCTTTCCTGTTAACTTCTTAGAGAGCGGCAGCAGAGGTGACGGTTTTGGAGAGTCTGGCGTGCCCAAAGTTAAATGCCTGCCACTCAGGCCCAGAAAATAGGATATGCACATAATCAGTACTATTGGATAGGAAGCACTCTGAAGTTTCTAAAAGTGTTCAAATAATGTATGTGAGTATAACAGAACTGATATAGCAGGCGAAAACCCGAGGAAAATCCATCCGGATTTGCAGTTGTTTTTGTAAATGACCTTCTTTTCCAGGCTGCCTATTCATTTGTATTTTAACTAGGACTGAGACTGCAGTACCTATGGCTTCCACTAGATGTCAACAGTCTTTATACAGAGTCTGGAAGCTGTAGCAGTAAGCAGAACAGATAGGAAGAGGAAGTAGTCAGGGGACCACTTTTGTCAACAATGTTTGACGGGCGCGAGATTGTGAGCGCGCTCCACTTTATTTTCCTTTCCTATTGTTCACGTTATCGTCCGGTTGAAATATTACAGTAAATATACATAAAAAGATACCTAAGGATACATTAAAAATGATGTTTGATTTGTTTGTAGAAAGTTTATAGGTATATTTTGAACGTGTTCTCTTCACGGTTCAATGGGCGACTCAACGGTGGATTTTCTGATCATAATGCGCCAACCAAACGGAGATTTATGGATATAACAAATGACTTTTTCTAACAAAAGAACCATTGGATGTCTTCGTTGGACACTTGGGAAGCCCTCAGCAGAAGTTCTCCGAAAGGTAAGTGATATTCTTTAGCTCTTATATGGGTTTTGTGTGACCCGCGCTGGATATGAATTTATGCTAATGTGGAAAATACTGTATATGAGGTGCTATCCTCAAACAATCAAATGTTGTGCTTTCGCCGTAAAGCTTTTCTGAAATCTGACAACGCTGTGATATTGCCAAGAAGCAGAGCTTTTGATGACTATGCAACACTTGTATATTGATGAATGTTTAATAATTCAACTTTTGGATTTTGAATTTGGCGCTAGCGCGCCGCTACTCCCTAAGTAGTTAACAAACCTGGTAGTTTGGTGTATGGGACTACCAGCTCTCTGTAACCTAGAGGGCAACCAGTGGTTCCGTCTCCTCTATACCATGCTTCTTTTAGGATGAGAATGTCTGTATTTCCAGTTTCTGTGATGAAGTCTGGGTTCCTGCTATTTAGGCCAAAGGCAGATGACCTCAGACCTTGTATATTCCATGATGAGATAGTAAAAGCTTTGTTCCATGATATTCCATGGTGTCTAGTGTTTTTTTTGTGATGTTTGGGCTCGGACCATTACGGTAGGTGTGAGCACTGCATGTTGAGCATCGGATACATACCTCTTAGGTCGCAGGATGGGGCTCAGGCGGGTGTATTAGTGGGGGTTGGGCCTGTTGCTCTTCTCACGGCCTGGGAATTTGTGCGGCTGTCATGTTGAGGTCGTTGCTGCATGGGCGGGGGGACCTAGGGGGAGGCAGAAGGGGCATAGGTCTGATCTGGGGGGCCCTATATAGGGTTAGGCCAGGGTTTGTTTGGTGGGGGTCTCAGCTGGTTGTGGTGATGCTCTGGTCTAGGTGTAGGTCCTCTTGGCTTGGGTTCTCTCGGTGCAGGTCCTTCGGGGGCAGATCTTGCAGTTGGGTGGGCGTAGTGTTCGTTGCTCTATTGCTCCTGTGTGAGGTGCTGGGGCTGCGGTTGAGGGTGACGTTCAAAAGTTGGGATTGCTGCCTTGTAGAGGTGGACCTGGTCGTAAAGGCTGTTTAAGTCCAGGGTGGAGTGGTGGTCAGGTAGACATTTAGGTTTTGAGGCACAGTCCCGGAAAATACTTGTATTCACCCGCTGTATGGTGGCAGGGTGGACGTTGTTTTGTGGTAGCAGGGTGGAGATGACCACTTGTGCATTGGGGAAAGTGGAAGAAGCTTTGTTTTCAATTTTTATATATTTTTTCATCTCCTTTTTCTCCTCAATTTCGATCTTATCTCATCGCAGCAACTCCCAAACGGGCGCGGGAGGTGAAGGTTGAGTCATGTGTCCTCCGAAACCGTGATCGGGAGTCCCATTCTTAGACCGCTGCACCACTTGAGAGGCCCGGAATAAGCTTCAATCACTCCCTTGAGTGCTGTGGCCACCCTTTCCACTTGGGCCCTCTGGTCATTTGTGCCGTCTGAATTATGATGTGGCTTGGGGACCCTATTCTGTCCTCTGACAACCGCTCCAAGGCACGATTAGTGTTTGGGCACCAGAGTTTTGCCACTTTGTGTTTGGGAACATTTTATTTTCTTGAATGTATTTGCCAATATAGTCAATGAGGAACACAATCTCTGGCTTTGTGTGTCCTCAGTGGATGTGGGGGTTGTCAGGAGGGCTGTTAGGAGGGGGTGGGGTCTGTTGGGTTGGTGGGTCCTTGTTGTCTGTCCCATTGTGGTGTTGAGGTTGTGGTCCGGGTCTGAGGTGTGCTGTTCTGCTGGCTTCTCTGGGGGAGTGTCCTGCTCTCTGTCACACCTGACTTGCCTAGTTAAATAAAGGTTCAATTAAATGTTAAAAAAATCTGTCATACCTCAGCTTTCTCACTTCCTCCTTCAGTGCTGTTAGCTGTGCCATGTGTCCTTCTCCCTAGTCCTTCAGTGCTGTTAGCTGTGCCATGTGTCCTTCTCCCTAGTCCTTCAGTGCTGTTAGCTGTGCCATGTGTCCTTCTCCCTAGTCCTTCAGTGCTGTTAGTTGTAACATGTTCGTCTCCCTCCTCCTTCACTGATGATTATTTCTGTGCCATGTGTCGCTCTCTCTCCTCCTTAAGTTCTCTCAGCTCAGTCCGGAGTGCAGCCAGCCCTCTCAGACAGCCGTCTATCTCCACCTTCAACCTTTGTTGTGCTGCTCTGTTTTGTGGATCTGTTCTGTCTGGAGTGTATAGACTAGCTCTCTGAGCTCCACCATCTCTCTCTCCAGCTACGTGAATGTATCTCTCTCAACAATGTAGGAGCAGTGCAGTTGTGGGACCTGGGTCTGTTCAGTGCTGGGCAGGTGGCTCTCCTCTTGGGACTGCTCATCTTCAATACAGTTTGAGGATGAGGTGTGATCAGACTCGCTCAGGATGAGGGAGTCATCACCAAGAGAGAAAAGTAAAAGTCCTGCTGAAACTGCACGAGGATGCCCTGCGCCATTACTTTTCCAGACTTGTACACAAAACCTCTTAATACTTAGGGCTAGGGGGCAGTGTCCTGAATTTTCACCTGTCTGACGTGCCCAGAGTAAACTGCCTGTTACTCAGGCCCAGAAGCTAGGATATGCATATAATTGGTAGTATTTAATACAAAACACTCTAAAACTGTTAAAATAATATCTGTGAGTATAACAGAACTGATATGGCAGGCGAAAACCAGAGGAAAATCCATCCGGAATTTTGTTTTTAGGAGGTCACAGGTCTTTCCAATGAGTGCCTGTTGACTATACAAGAAAATAGCTCCCAGGTTGCAGTTCCTATGGCTTCCACTAGATGTCAACAGTCTTTAGACATGGTTTCAGGCTTGTTGTAGTTTATCCAAGGAAATTGTAGTTTATCCAAGGTGTTCCTCATTAGGGCACTAGGTGCACGCTCTTTGTTATTTACCTTCCCTATTGAACATACTGTTCTCTGTCTGAAATATTACAATTTATTTAGATATTAGAGTACCTGAGGATTAATTAGAAACATTGTTTGACTTGTTTGGACAAACTTTAATGCTAACTTTTTTTTTTTTTGTCTGCATTTTCAACGAGTGGATTACAGAAATCAATGGCGCCAACTAAACTGACCTTTTGGGATATAAAGAAGGACTTTATCGAACAAAATGACCATTCTTTGTGTAGCTGGGACCCTTGGGATTGCGAACAGAGGAAGATCTTCAAAGGTAAATTATTTATTTTGTCGCTATTTTTGGTTTTGTGACGCCTGTGCTGGTTTGAAAAATATGTTGAAGTGGGGCGCTGTCCTCGGACAATTGAATGTTATGCTTTCGCCATAAAGCCTATTGTAAATCGGACAACGCAGTTTGATTACCAAGATTCTAAGCTTTTGAATGATGTATAATACTTGTATTTTCATGAATGTTTTATATTACGATTTTGTATTTTGAATTTGGAGCTCTGCAATTTCACCGGATGTTGTCGTAGGTGGACCGCTAGCGGTCCGTGATCCTTAAGAGTTCTTAGGGAGCGGCTCCCGAGGTGACGGTTTTGGAGAGTCTGGCGTGCCCAAAGTAAAATGCATGCCACTCAGGCCCAGAAAATAGGATATGCACATAATTAGTACTATTGGATAGGAAACACTCTGAAGTTTCTAAGAGTGTTAAAATAATGTATGTGAGTATAACAGAACTGATATAGCAGGTGAAAACCCGAGGAAAATCCTTCCGGATTTACAGTTTGTTTTGTAAATGAGCATCTTCTCCATTGTGCCTATTGCATACAATCTTATGTAGGACTGAGACTGCAGTACTAGATGTCAGCAGTCAACAGTCAAAGACTGGGAATTCTAGCAGTGACCAGAACGGATAGGGAGAGGAAATTGTCAGGTGACCACTTTTGTAAACAAGGTTTGACGCGTGCGAGATTATGAACGCGCACCAATTTATTTTCCTTTCCTAACGTTCACGTTATCGTCCGGTTGAAATATTACAGCAAATATACCCAAAAGGATACCTAAGGATACATAAAAAATTATGTTTGATTTGTTTGTAGAAAGTGTATTGGTATAATTTGAACGTGTTCTCTTCACGGTTCAATGGGCGACTCAACGGTGGATTTTATGATCATAACGCACCAACCAAATGGAGATTTATGGATATAATAAATGACTTTTTCTAACCAAAGAAGCATGGATTGTCTTCGTTGGACACTTGGGAAGCCCTCAGCAGAAGTTCATCAAACGTAAGCGATTTTATAATTGCGATTTTATGCGTTTTGTGAGGGACCCGCACATTTTTTCAATTTTCGCCCAAAATGACATACCCAAATCTAACTGCCTGTAACTCAGGACCTGAGGCAAGGATATGCATATTATTGATTCCATTTGAAAGGAAACACTTTGAAGTTTGTGGAAATGGGAAATGAATGTAGAAGAATGTAACAAATTAGATCTGGTAAAAGATAATACAAAGAAAAACCATGCATTTATTTTGTTCTTGTATCATCATCTTTGAAATGCAAGAGAAAGGTCATAATATATTATTCGAGCCCAGGCTCAATTTAGATTTTGGCCACTAGATGGCAGCAGTGTATGTGCAAAGTTTTAGACTGATCCAATGAACCATTGTATTTCTGTTCAAAATGTTGTATCAAGACTGCCCAAATGTGCCTAATTGGTTTATTAATAACTTTTCAAGTTCATAAATGTGCACTCTCCTCAAACAATAGCATGGTATTCTTTCAATGTAATAGCTACTGTAAATTGGACAGTGCAGTTAGATTAACAAGATTTTAAGCTTTCGGTCAATATCAGATATGTCTATGTCTTGGGAAATGTTCTTGTTACTTACAACCTCATGCTAATCGCATTAGTCTACGTTAGCTCAACTGTCCCGCGGGGGACCCGCCGATCCTGTAGAGGTTTTTAATATAGGTTGTTTCAATTTCCTCAATGTATAGTATTCTGAGTTTCCACCCTGGGCTAATACCCTCTCTCTTGACATAAGGGTAGTGTGCTCTTATAGCACTGTGCCATGCCAGGGGATGGTCTGAGTGGAAAATTAAGTTGCTTACGTTCCCCTGGTTTGTAGCAGTTAGCAAATAGATCCAACAAGAACATCAAGGGGTTACAAATCCAGGGAATAAAAACAAAAGTGTCAATGTATGCCGATGACTCAAGTTTTTTCTTAAGTCTGCAATCTGGATCCCTGTACAGTCTCACTAAAGATCTTGATCACTTTTCTAGCCTCTCTGGACTAAAACCTAATAATGACAAGTGTACCATATTATGTATTGGTGTTTACACTACCTTGTAGTTTACCAATAAAATGAGCGGAGGGTGAAGTAGACATACGTGATATTCACATCTCAAAAAATATAAATTAACTTACCACACTCAAATTCAATAGAAAGTTTGCAAAAATAGACAAGATTCTGCAACCATGTAGAGGTAAATACTTGTCTATTCATGGAAAAATCACATTGGCCATCTATTTGGTCCTATCACAGTTTACTTACTTACTAATGGTGCTGCCTACTCCAAACTACTTGTTTTTTATATCATATGAGCAAAAAATATTTTATTTGGAATGCTAAGCCAAACAAAATTAAACATGCCTAAAAAAGGGCTAAAATCATGAAATATTAAAGCTGTAAACCTCTCACTAAAAGCGTCACTCATACATAAATTATACTTAAACCCAAAATGGTTCTCCAGTAGATTATTAAGAAAGACTTTGTTCAAAAGTGGCCGTTTTGCCTTTATACAGATTACAACATCTAATTTCCGACTAATTGAAAAATAAATGTTGTTTTAAAGTATGGTCCTTTCTTTAACAAGCTGTACAAAAGCTGGTTACAATTTCAGTTCTATCCTCCAGAAAAGATAAAACAAATATTACCACAAATGTTATGGTTGAACTCAAATATACTGATTATAAAAAAACTTTCCTTATTATATTTATTAATGATATGAATAGAAATGTTGGAGTTATGTCACATGTGCAGCTATCAAAAATATATGTGAATGTCTGCTCAATCCAAATTTACAACCAACTGATTACAGCATTACCACAAAAATGGAGGAGGCAAGTAGAAAAGGGAGAAGGTTGTTTGCCTGCCATACAGTGGCAAGAAAAAGTATGTGAACCCTTTGGAATTACCTGGATTTCTGCATTAATTGGTCATGAAATTTGATCTGATCTTCATCTAAGTCACAACAATAGACAAACACAATGTGCTTAAACTAATAACACAAATTATTGTATTTTTCTTGTCCCTATTGAATACATCATTTAAACATTCACAGTGTAGGTTGGAAAAAGTATGTGAACTCCTATGCTAATGACTTCTCCCAAAGCTATTTGGAGTCCGAAGTCAGCTAACCTGGAGTCCAATCAATGAGACAAGATTGGAGATGTTGGTTAGAGCTGCCCTGCCCTGTAAAAAACACAATTTGCTATTCACAAGAAGCACTGCCTGATGTGAACCATGCCTCAAACAAAAGAGATCTCAGAAGACCTAAGATGAAGAATTGTTGACTTGCATAAAGCTGGAAAGGGTTACAAAAATATCTTTAAAAGCCTTGATGTTCATTAGTCTACGGAACACAAATTTAGGGTTCAACTGGAGTTCTTCTAAGATCCTCAAAGATCCTCGAAGAACCTTAGGGTTCTTGGCAATGAAAAACAGACCCAAAAGGTTCTTCAAATAACTTCTTAGGAGGTGGGGTTCATCGAAGAACCCCCATTGTTGCTGGAGGTCTTCGGGGGAACTTCTCAATTGCAACTGAAAACACTAATGCCAAGTTTGAATGCAACAACAGTAAAAAAGGTAAGTTCGGTTTATGTTTGGCTCTGAATATGTATTGAAATCTAATATAAAATACTAATGAATAACGAAGACAATTATGGTCTTCTGTGAATAGCTTCCATAACGTTAGCTGTCCCATTAGTTAGCTATAGTTCAGAAGAATTTACGTAAATATTAAAAAGCCGGGTTTGACTTGGCATTGTATGAGATACAGTAGTGTAACGTTAACTAGCTAGCTAGCTAGCTAACATTGTCTTAACTAGGCAGAACTACGTTTGTATTATTGTCTGAACTATATTTTGTCCCATGTATTGTATATCGTTTCCATAAAGCCAACATGGTTTCACACTCAGTAGAGTAAGAATCCAATCTAGAGCAGTTCACACTTTTGTGAGAATTAACTAGCTAAGGTTTGCTTCGTTGACGCTAGCTATCTAACTAAGGACGGTGACCTGTCCAGACGAGATGTTACAACAAACTGAATCAGTCAATGGAGGGCTTCCTCCTTATAGCCTGCTACATCATGCAATACTATTATTAAGGGGTATAACATTACATGCACAAAACGATCCCATTTTGGAAACGTTACATGTATGCCAACTTGTGCCTAGAGGGAAATGAATAGCTTAGATGGTAGTTATAGATGGGATTCAAATGCATAATGGTATTAGTACAGTGACTAGACCTCTTTTGTATAAATGCATGTCCTTCAGAACCCACAGTATTGCCACGCAGCAAAATGTTGCGTACAGTCTTTAGTCAGCCTGAATAAATATTGAACAATTTGTGTACAAAGATGGATTGAAATGTGATATTAGGCCTGTATGGCAGTATTTGTACTGTATGGCAGTACTGTATTGGCTAGTGCTTTCTCCAATATGTTCTTCTATTTGCATTCAACTGTATGTCGATGCCATTTATCTTTTAATATTTATTCAAGATATTTAAAAAAAATGCTTGTAAGACTATTCATTGACACATTTTTATCTTCCTTTGAAATTCTTATAAGACAGAACATGGACACAATGCAATTGGGATCAAGAAGAAGGTACGGATATCTTGTTGGGCAGCTGCATTTGAAATGTACATTTAACCTACATAGCAGTCAATACAAACTGAAATCTATTAGCATACAAATGTGTGCAAATAAATCTTTTCAGATCTTCTCAGAAATGAATCAAGTCCATGGAATGGATATAAACAAAATTATAATTCAAGGACTAGCAGAGGTAGAGAGGCGCGGCAGGGATGAGGACATCATCCTGCTATTTAGACAGTCCCTGAAGGACAATACAGAAGAGGCACAAAGGTGTATTTGCTCTTATTACTTCCCTTTCTCTAATGTATAATGTATCTTTCCCAACATCTTCAATGGGAACCCGAGTGGCCTTCATGTCCATGACAAGGTATGCCTATGCACAAATAATCCGTTTCTTCATAAACATAAGTGTGCATGCTTATATAAAACTACAGCTGAACATTTGTTATGGTCTTTGTTAATTGTATATGTATTGCAATTGGCTCATTCATCCCCCTCCTCTCCCCTGTAACTATTCCCCAGGTCGTTGCTGTAAATGAGAATGTGTTCTCAGTCAACTTACCTGGTAAAATAACGTAAAATTTTTTAAATTATATTTCACCGCTCCCCACTCCTTTACTGTACATAGGCAGAACTCCATTTCACCATGAGAGTGAAATCACGCTGGCCTTTGATGGGGAGAACATCCACGCCCTAGAGGACGTCCCCATGGGACTTGGGGCTCTGCTAGGGCTGTATTTTTTATTTTCAGTAAAATTTCAGAAAAACGCTTATGTTCTTAAGTTACTGTGTTCTGGGGATAAGATAAGTTGGGGTGAAGTTACCAGGGCCGGTCATAAAGATGGCAAACTTCCTAACAGCTAAGTGGTTGTTGGACAAGTGGTTGTTGGACACACACACACACACACTAAAGCAAAATAAATCAGTATTTAGCATCAAGTCTACAATATTGTCAGTTTATCTATGATTCATTTTTTATGTATGTTGTTTTTATTGTACATTTTATTTTAAAAAAGGCTTCTTTGAAGAACTTATAGGGGTTCCCCCACAGTTATAATTTGAAGAACCCCCTAAGGGATACTCTTGGAACCTTTACTTTTTAGAGTGTAAGACAAATTGCAAATTGTCTATAAATGGAGAAAGTTCAGCACTGTTCCTACTCTCTCTAGGAGTGGCCGTCCTGCAAAGATGACTGCAAGAGCAAAGCGCAGAACGCTCAATGAGGTTAACTTCTTAGGGAGCGGCAGGTGAGGTGACGGTTTTGGAGAGTCTGGCGTGCCCAAAGCAAAATGCCTGCCACTCAGGCTCAGAAAATAGGATATGCACATAATTAGTACTATTGGATAGGAAACACTCTGAGGTTTCTAAAAGTGTTAACATAATGTCTGTGAGTATAACAGAACTCATTTAGCAGAAATATCTATCCGGAAATCAGTTTCTGGTGACCTATTGCTCTGTTTGACACACTCCCTATTGAATCCATTTGTAACCAGGACTGAGACTGCAGTACCTATGGCTTCCACTAGATGTCAACAGTCTATATACAAAGACTCAGAGAGATTGGAGTAAACAGAACGAATAGGTTACAGGAAATGGTCAAGGTAGCTCAGATGTCAACAAGTTTTCTCGGGCGCGAGTCTGGCTGCGCGCCCTACTTTATTTTACTTATATAAGGTATAGGTGACCATCCGAGTGAAATATTATCGCTAATATTCATAGAAGGATAGCTAAGGATGCATTTTAACTGGTATTTGATTTGTTTAGGAAAAGTTTATAGGTATATTTAAACGCGTTCTCTTCACGTTTCAATGGGCGATTCGACGTTGGATTTTCTGAACATAACGCGCCAATCAAACAGAGATTTATGGATATAATAAATTACTTTTTCTAACAAAAGAACCATTGGATGTCTTCGTTGGACACTTGGGAAGCCCTCAGCAGAAGTTCTTCAAAAGGTAAGGGATTTGTTTTCGCTGTGAAATGTGTTTTGTGTGAACCGCGATGGCTTATGAATTATTATTATTAAATATTGTAGGCGCCCCACCACTCCGTAAGTAGTTAAGAAGAATCCTAGAGTGTCAGCTAAAGACTTACAGAAATCTCTGGAACATGCTAACATCTCTGTCTACGATACGTAAAACACTAAACAAGAATGGTGTTCATGTGAGGACACCACGGAAGAAAACACTGTAGTCCCAAAAAAACATTGCTGCATGTCTGAAGTTCGCAAAAGAGCACCTGGATGTTCACAGCACTATTGGCAAAATATTCTGTGGACAGATTAATCTAAGGTCGAGTTGTTTGGAAGGAACACAAAACACTATGCGGCACAGCACACCAACATCAAAACTTCATCCCAACTGTGAAGTATGTTGGAGGGAGCATCATGGTTTGGTGCTGCTTTGCTGCCTCAGGGCCTGGACAGCTTGCCATCATCGATGGAAAAATGAATTCCCAAGTTCGCCAAGACATTTTGCAGGAGAATGTAAGGCTATCTGTCTGCAAATTGAAGCTCAACAGAAGTTGGGTGATGCAACAGGACAACGACCCAAAACACAGAAGTAAATCAACAACAGAATGGCTTCAACAGAAGAAAATACGCCTTCTGGAGTGGCCCAGTCAGAGTCCTGACCTCATCCCAATTGAGATGCTGTGTCATGACCTCGAGAGCGGTTCACACCAGACATCCCAAGAGTATTTGCTGAACTGAAACAGTTTTGTAAAGAGGAATGGTCCAAAATTCCTCCTGGCCATTGTGTCTGATCCGCAACTGCAGAAAACATTTGGTTGAAGTTATTTCTGCCAAAGGAGGGTCAACCAGTTATTAAATCCAAGGGTTCAAATACTTTCCCACACTCCACTGTAAATTTTTACACAGTGTGTTCAACAAAGACATGCAAACATATAATTTGTACTGTGTTATTAGTTTAAACAGACTGTGTTCGATGAAGATCAAATGTTATTACCAATTTCTGCATAAATCCATGTTATTCCAAAGGGTTCACATACTTTTTCTTTCCACTGTGCATTAAAGATGCAAATTAGCTGAAAGGAATCAGCATAAATAGAAAAATATACCAGTTTCATTTGAGGACAAAAATGCTGCACCAACAGGTTGCAAAATAAATGGGAAGAGATTTTCGATGTACCTATTCCATGGCACGTGGTTTATGAACTGGTACAAAAAACTACACTTGATTCAACACTTCTTGCCACCAACAGAATGCTATATACAGTATAGGGGGCATGCAACAATCTCAGCTCTGTAGATTTTGCTGCGAAGAGACAGAATCACTCAATCATTTATTCTGGTATTGCCCTTTTGCAGCTTGTTTCTGGTCACAGGTTCAGGAATGATGAAAGAATCACAACATTAACCTTACAAATAGCAGTGTTGGCTGATTTGGAAAGCCATAGTCAGTCAATAACTAATATTATAATGCTCATAGGAAAGGTTTTAACCTTTAGCTCACAATCTGTGGAACTATACGATTAGAAAGGTTCAAAAGGTATGTAAAACATCACAGCACAATAAAAAAAATATATGGCACATGAAAACCAAACGAGGGTGGTCTATGGTAATAGGTGAGATGGGCTGAGTGGCTGAAGGGTGGGATTAAAGAGCTTATGTTTGGTAATGTATTATTATTATGCCCTCAAGATTGATGCCCTCAATGCCCTTAATATCACACAAATTATCATGGAACCCTCATAGATATCATCCTGACCAACCTGCCCTCTAAATACACCTCTGCTGTCTTCAACCAGGATCTCAGTGATCACTGCCTCATTGCCTGTCTCCATAATTGGTCCGCGGTCAAACGACCACCCCTCATCACTGTCTAACGCTCCCTAAAACACTTCAGCAAGCAGGCCTTTCTAATCGACCTGGCCCGGGTATCCTGGAAGGATATTGACCTCATTCCGTCAGTAGAGGATGCCTGGTTATTCTTAAAGTGCTTTCCTCACCATCTTAAATAAGCATGCCCCATTCAAAAAATGTAGAACTAAAATCAGATATATCTCTTGGTTCTCTCCAGACCTGACTGCCCTTGACCAGCACAAAAACATCCTGTGGCGTACTGCATTAGCATCGAATAGCCCCCGTGATATGCAACCTTTCAGGGAAGTTAGGAACCAATATACACAGGCAGTTAGGAAAGCAAAGGCTAACTTTTTCAAACAGAAATTTGCATCCTGTAGCACAAACTCCCAAAAGGTCTGGGACACTGTTAAGTCCATGGAGAACAAGAGCACCTCCTCCCAGCTGCCCACTGCACTGAGGCTAGGAAACACTGTCACCACCGATAAATCTACGATAATCAAGAACTAAGAATTTTTCTACGGTTGGCCATGCTTTCCACCTGGCTACCCCTACCCCGGTCAACAGCCCTGCACCCCCCACAGCAACTTGCCCAAGCCTCCCCCTTTTCTCCTTCACCCAAATCCAGATAGCTGATGTTCTGAAAGAGCTGCAAAATCTGGACCCCTACAAATCAGCTGGGCTAGACAATCTGAACCCTCTCTTCTAAAATTATCCGCCGCAATTGTTGCAACACCTATTACTAGCCTGTTCAATCTCTCTTTCGAATCGTCTGAGATCCCTAAAGATTGGAAAGCTGCCTTGGTCATCCCCCTCTTCAAAGGGGGAGACACTCTAGACGCAAACTGTTACAGACCTATATCTATCCTACCCTGCCTTTCTAAAGTCTTTGAAAAACAAAGTTAACAAACAGATCACCGACCATTTCGAATCCCACCATACCTTCTCCGCTATGCGACACCATTCTGTATACTTCTGGCCCTTCTTTGGACACTGTTAACAAACCTCAAGACGAGCTTCAATGCCATACAACACTCCTTCCGTGGACTCCAGCTGCTCTTAAATGCAAGCAAAACTAAATGCATGCTCTTCAATCGATCGCTGCCCGCACCCGCACGCCCTCATAGAGAAGCTCTAGCATCAGAGCAGCTTACCGATCATTGCACCTATACATAGCCCATCTGTAAATAGCCCACACAACTACCTCATCCCCATACTGTTATTTATTTTTTTGCTCCTTTGCACCCCAGTATCTGTACTTGCACATTCATCTTCTGCACATCTATCGCTCTAGTGTTTAATTGCTAAATTGTCATTATTTCGCCACTATTGCCTATTTATTGCCTTAACTCCCTAAACTTACTACATTTGCACGCACTGTATATAGACTTTTCTATTGTGATATTGACTGTACATTTGTTTATCCCATGTGTAACTCTGTGTTGTTTGTTTCACACTGCTTTGCTCTATCTTGGCCAGGTCGCAGTTGTAAATGAGAACTTGTTCTCAACTGGCCTACCTGGTTAAATAAAGGTGAAATATATATTTTTTAAATAAATAAAAATTATGTGATTGCTTTATATAAAAGTACAATGTATGTAAAATGTGGTATGTAACATGTTTATATTAAATGTCTATGTAAAATGTATGTAAATGTAGCAGAAAAGCTTTAAAACAAAAAATATATGGGGGGGTTGGTGGATGGGTTAATAATAATTTAAAAAATGATAATAAAAAAAGGTGTGATTGGATTGTCCTTGTACTCATTCCGTGCAGTGTTCTTTTTAGTATCCAAGGAGTACTGTACTGTGATGACATCTGCACAGGGGGAAGTCATGGAGTACAGGGCTTCAAAGGCCTCTACATTTGGGTGCCATTGTTGGGTGGGCTCAAGAGTTTTCACACGTTTCACTTCACACTTCAGTGCTAATTGAAGTTGGCTGTTCCGTCCTAGCAGCTTGGTAGCTTAGTAGCCTTATTTACTTAGCTTTATATGACAAAATTATCTAGAGATTGTTGTCTTTTACTTTTTGGCTTCAGAAGTAGCTTCAGACAGAACATTGCTTAGTTTACTTTCTCAATTCAATTCAAAGGGATTTATTGGCATGGGAAACATATGTTTACATTGCCAAAGCAAATGGAATAGACAATAAACAAAAGGGAAATAAACAAGGGAAACATAAAACATTACAGTCACAACAGTTTTAAAAGAATATAGACATTTCAAATGTTTTATTATTGGCTATGTACAGTGTTGTAACAATGTACAAGTAGTTGAAGTATGAAAGGGAAAATATATGAACAAATAAATTTTGCTTCCTTTTCCTTCTGGATTTTGATAACTATTGTTTATAGTCCTAATTCTGCTCTGCATGCATTGTTTGGGGTTTTGAGTTGTACACAAAGCATACATTTTTGCAGAATTCTGCATGCAAAGTCTCTATTGGGTGTTTGCTCCATTTAGTGAATTCTTGGTTGGTGAGTTGACCCCAGACCTCACAACCATAGAGGGCAATGGGCTTGATAACTGATTGAAGTATTTTTTGCCAGATCCTAATTGGGATGTTGAGTTTTATGTTCCTTTGATGGCATAGACGGCCCTTCTTGCCTTGTCTGTTAGATAATTCACAGCCTTGTGAAAGTTACCTGTGGTGTTGATGTTAAGGCCGAGGTAGAATTATTTTTGTGATCTATGGTAACGGTGTCTAGATAGAATTTGTATTTGTTGTCTTGGCTACTGGACATTTTTTGGCACACCATTATTTTTGTCTTATTGAGATTCACTGTCAGGGCCTGACAGAATCTGTGCAGAAGATCTAGGTTCTGCTGTAGGCCGTCCTTCATTGGGGACAGAGAAACCAAATCATCTGCAAACAGTAGACATTTGATTTCTGAGTCCAGTAGGGTGAAGCTGGGTGCTGCAGACAGTTCTAGTGCCCTCGCCAATTCATATATACTATGTTGAAGAGGTTGGGGCTCAAGCTGCATCGCTGTCTCACCCTTTTCCCTCCCTCCCTCCCTCCCTCCCTCCCTCCCTCAATAGTAGTGTGTTTAGCTAGGGGAGACTACACTCACTGGCCAGTTTATTAGGATCACTAGTACAGACAGTGAGTCACGTGGCTGTAGCTTGCTTTATAAAGCAGGCAGACAGACATTGCGGTATTCAGGTACTGTTCGACTTTGCGAGTGGGATGATCGTCGGTGCCAGGCACGCCAGATCCAGTATCTCAGAAACGATAGTGACAAGGGTACCCCGAGAATGTTGCGACAAACAAAAAACATCCAGTCAGCGGCAGTCCTGTGGGTTAAAACAACTTGTTGATGAGTGAGGTCGAAGAAATGGTAAGAGGGCAAGCTAACAGCACAACTCGTCGATCCTTGTCATGGATGGGCTATTGCAGCAGAAGACCAAATCGTGTTCTACTCCTATCAGCTAAAACAAGATGAAGCCACTCCTGTGGGCAATGCGATCACCAACACTGGAAAATTGAAGAGTGGAAAAATGTCATGCTGATGGCAGAGTCAGGATTTGGCATAACCAGCATGAGTCCATGGCCCCATCCTGCCTGGTGTCAATAGTACAGTCCTCTACCCCTCCCTCCCTCCCTACCTCCCTACCTCTCTCGCTCTCTCTCCATCAGTAGCAGTGTGAGGGGTAATGTGTGTATGGGCTCTGGCACTGCCTTTATTGGCTTCCTATTTCCACTCCATGCTCCCCTGCTTTCCTAAGAGGATGAGGGATGGCTGAGCGAAGGAGCAGTGAATTAGAGGAGGGAAAGAGAAGGAGCAGAGAATGAGAGGAGGGAAAGAGGAGGAGAGAATGAAAGGAGGGAAAGGGAAGGAGGAGAGAATGAAAGGAGGGAAAGAAAAGGAGGAGAGACTGAGAGGAGGGAAAGAGAAGGAGAAGAGAATGAGAGACAGAGAGGGGAAGAAGGGGGCACTTGTTCATGCTGCCTCTGGTGGGATGGCATCTACAAGCTTAAGGACACACACACGCACACACACACACACACACACACACACACACACACACACACCATACAGCAGAGTAGCAAAACACATTGAGAATGCCAAATTGAGTTAATCCTGGATGTCAATATAGCACTGCTTGAGAGAAGCTAAAATGACTATCACTCTCCTGGAATGAAAGCAAAGCCTGGAATTTGTAAATCCGTATAAAAGTGTTTGTGTGTGTTTGTGAGTGTGTGTCTCTTTCTGTCTCTGAGTGAGTGTGTCCTCAGCTCACTGGTCTGTGTTATTGTGCTAGTCAGACTGGGAAGTGATTTAGGTGCCAAACCCTGAACTCAGACAGAGAGAGAGGAGTGTGAGAGAGAGAGAGATACAGAGAAGGAGTGAGAGAAAGAGAGAGAGAGAGAGAGCGAGAGAGAGAGATACAGAGAAGGAGTGAGAGAAAGAGAGAGAGAGAGAGCGAGAGAGAAAGAGACAGAGAGAGAGAGAGAGCGATACAGAGAAGGAGTGAGAGAAAGAGAGAGAGAGAGTGAGAGAGAAAGAGACAGAGAGAGACAGAGACAGAGAAGTAGAAAGATAGAGAAAGAGAGCGAAAGAGACAGAGAGACAGAGAAATAGAAAGATAGTGAGAGAGAGAGAAACAGAGACAGTTAAAGGGGGATGAACAGAAACAGTTAGAGATACTGTAGAGGGGAGAGGAGAAGGAGACAGAGAAAGAAGGGAGAGTAACAGAAAGACAGAGAGAGTGAGGAAACTTCCCATTAGCAGCAGACAGTGAGACTAACTCCAGTGCCTGGCTAAGAGGACATTGGGTCCATGTGGCCAACTGACATATATTCCAACAGCTCTACCTCCTTTTTTTCTTTCTGTGTTTCATTCTTTATATCCAGAGAGAAGAGAGGAGGGGGATGAGGGCTGTGGAATATGCTGACACAGGCTAATGAAAGAAAGAACACACCAGAAAATACAGTAGTACATTTCCACTGGCATCTGGAAGGGTGTGTGTGCATGTGTGTGTGCACGTGTGTGCACGTGTGTGTGTCTCTTTCTCTTTCTCTTTCTCTCACTCCTTCTCTGTATCTCTCTCTCTCTCTCTCTCTCTCTCTCTCTCTCTCTCTCTCTCTCTCTCTCACACACTCCTCTCTCTCTCTCTGTCTGAGTTCAGGGTTTGGCACCTAAACCACTTCCCAGTCTGACTAGCACGATAATGTGTTTGTTTCTGCGACTGTGTGTGTGTGTTCTGGTATTTTTTGGTATCTTATTAGGAACCCCATTAGCTGTTGCAAAGGCAGCAGCTACTCTTCCTGGGGTTCACACAGAACATGAAACATGACATAATACAGAACATTAATAGACAAGAACAGCTCTAGGACAGAACTACATAAAAAAATTTTAAAGGCACATGTAGCCTCCATATCAATGCAAACACACAAACTATCTAGGTCAAATAGGGGAGAGGCGTTGTGCCGTGAGGTGTTGCTTTATCTGTTTTTTAAACCAGGTTTGCTGTTCATTTGAGCAACATGAGATAAAACATTCCATGCAATAATGGTTTTATATAATACTGTACGCTTTCTTAAATTTGTTCTGGATTTGGGGACTGTGAATAGACCTCTGGTGACATGTTTGGTGGGGTAAGTGTGTGTTTCAGAGCTGTGTGTAAGTTGACTATGCAAATGTTTGGTATTTTCCACACATGAATGTTTCTTATAAAAAGAAGAAGTGATGCATGCAGTTAGTCTCTCCAAACTCTTAGCCAAGAGAGACTGACATGCCTACTATTTATATCAGCCCTCTGATTACAATGAAGAGCAAGAGCTCTGTTCTGGGCCAGCTGCAGCTTAACTAGGTCTTTCCTTGCAGCACTCGACCACATGACGACAATAATGAAGATAAGACAAAACTAGAGCCTGCAGGATTTGCTTTTTGGAGTGTGATGTCAAAAATATATATTGAGGTTGACAGGTTTAGTATTGGGACACAAATGGATGCTGGTTTTAAAAGGTCAAATGAACTTCAGGCCACATTCCTATTGGCTCCTTGGTAACAGACTTCCTGCTCTCCTACATATTTCCTAACTTTTCCGTAGCGTTTTCCAAACATGCACCACAAATCTGACTCAAACATGAATCTCTCTATCCCAATGCCAAATTCATTTTCCAGAGAAATGTGAAACTGACAGCATTACATATGAACCTTTTAACTTTCTTTCTCTCTATCTTCCAGGAAATAAATACCATGAGTTCCCACTGACGTCTGTCTGTCTGTGTCGCTTTCCCTCTGTCGCTGATGTGGGAGCATGTACTGTACTGTATGTATCCCATTCTTCCTTGTTTGGATAAAGGCCGGAGGGGTTAGTGCAAGCCCCACGGACACACACAAGCACACACACGTATACACACATATACACACACACTCTTGACTCCCACTTCGGAGCCTGTGCACTATGGAGGGTTCTTATCGTATCACACACCCACACACATAAACGACCAGTGTTTGAACTGTGTGTATGTGTTACTGTCTATGTTTATGTGTGTGTGTTAGCGTGTGTGTGTGTGTGTGTGTGTGTGTGTGTGTGTATCAGAGCGATGGTAATAAGGAAGCCCCAATGTGTACACACTCTGGCGTAGGGGTCAAATGTATTCATGTGAAGCTGCTGCCTTCCCTGCTTCAGCACAGCAGGGACAGTTTAGTATAGTAGACCC
>QNTS01001701.1:47217-49717 GCA_003317085.1 Hucho hucho | reverse complement strand
GTCGTAACATAACCAGCCAAGTCACCCGTGATACAAGTCAGTATTCTACGTGCATCCATGTCTGAGGATGTTGGGAGATGACGTGGAAACCAGCCACTAAGGGCAACAGTGAGCCCATCTGCCTCTGATTCCAAAGGTTGCAAGTTCGAATCTAGTTATAAATAGTTGTTTTTTATAGTTTTGTTTTAAGCCTATCCCAAAACGTAACCCTTTTTTTAACCATTCGGAGTTAAACATTTTTTACGTTTGAGAAGCATGGAAGAACGTCTAATTCTGACGTGAGCCTGTGAGAGCTGGTAGAACATAAAACTTCCGTAATGCGTTACTGCTTAGCAACAACATAGTAACTAACATAGACAGACGTAGATCACAGATACTGCACGGCCGTGCATGTGTGTGTGTGTGTGTGTTTCTGTCTGTGCATGTGTGTGTGAGTGCATGTGTGTTTGAGTGTGTGTGTGTGTGTGTCCGTGATTGTGTGAGCATATGCTTGTTTGTATCTTATGCCTCCATGTAGTGAGACTAGGGTTTGTCACTAAACACTGTATCAGTTGATATGTGCAGCCCTACGCAGAAATATGTATTCAGGTGAGTTAGTGTAATTCCTTTAAGTGCAGTTTTGCATTTTAAAGCTGATTGAATGCCATTACAGTTCCTAGGCAATTAGAACAAGACAGCGTCAACTTCCGACCTTGGCCAGGTGTCAATGATTTGTTGGCCAGCGGCGCTTTTGAAGTGAGTTAGAAAACGTGTCTGTTCTCAATCTGTCACTGCCTTGTCCTCTATTCCTCCTCTCTGTTAATCGCCCCTTCTCTCTCCTCAGGATTTAGGATCTCTGCTTTTTTCTCCCTCACTCTGCTGAAGCTAATATAAAATGTTTCATTTGACTGATAACACAGCTGACGAAGTGATCTGTTTGGCAAAGTGTGTGTGTGTGTATGTGCTTGTGTTTGTTTCAAACTGATGCTGTTGTATACTGCCTCATTCCTAACTGTCCACACCTGCATGATCTCTGGTGCTTCCTGCGCTCTAACTCAACAGGGAATATACACTTGTACCACTCCAACACACACACACCAGGCCAACACACACCTATGCCCACACCAGGTCAACACACACCTATGCACACACCAGGCCAACACACACCTATACACACACCAGACCAACACGCACTTATACACACACCAGACCAACACACACCTATGCACACACCAGGACAATTCACATCTCTCTACAGGCAGGTAGCCTAGTGGTTAGAGTAGTGGGCCAAATCAAAATCCCCAAGATCAAATCCCCGAGATGACATTTACAAGCCGTCATTGTAAATAAGAATTGGTTCTTAACTGACTTGCCTAGTTAAATAAAGGTTAAATAAAATAAAAAACAGGCAAACACACACCTCCATTCACACACCAAGGAGAAAACTCACCTCCATTTAGAAGTAGGGAAAATGAATAATGATTGATAGGAACCAACTAGCTGAGGGAAACATGATTCTAATTCCTTTTCCTCCACTACTAAATACTTTCCAGAAATGTAAATCTACACGTATGTCATCTGATTATCTGAATGTATGTTTTTACGGTGAAAAGCCCTTGGTAGGACACCAGAACACAAGTATTTCCTAAGCACACACACAACACACACACACAGAGAGAGCCCCCCCCTGCCGACGCACACACAGACCAAATCCCTGTGTTTTGGGAGCATCTGTTTGTGTGTGTGTCTCTGGGTTGCCAGGGTGAATTAGTGAGATGCAGCTTTGACTGCTCTAAATGTTTCATGATGTTTACCAGGCGGTTTGTACTGAGAGGGAGATCAAGGTAACCCAGTCCCTCTGAGACTCAGAGAGGGACTATGGTGGGGTGGGACACGGTGTAGTCTGTAGAGGGTAGGGTAAAGAGAGTTTGAAGGGATGACTGTATCAAGACATTAGAAAATAATCCTCTGCATCCTCATTTTCGACAACTATACAGCACCCAATTGTGTGAGTGCTGATTGATGACCATTTTGTGTCAATACACCCACCACCCATCACAGTTTCCCCGGACTCCTACTGCTGCAGGCTCCTGAAGGTCTCCTTTTGCCTCCACGTTGGGGATACAACAGAACATTAAACTAATACCACTGTAAGACCAACACACACAGATAACAGGCCATGTCTCCTACTTATTAACCACATCCCATAACACAGAATAGAGGATTAGTGTTCATCAGCATACCACCCGCCTCTTCCCCCTCTCCTTCCCTCTCCTTCCCTCTCCCCACCTCTCCTTCCTTCCTTCCCTCTCTTTCACTCTCCCCACCTCTTATTCCTTACTTCCCTCTCCTTCCCTCTCCCCACCTCTCCACACCTCTTCTTCCTTCCTCCCCTCTCCTTCCCTCCCCCCACTTCTCCTTCTCTCCCCCACCTCTCCATCCCTCTCCCACCTCTCCTTTCCTCTCCCACCTCTCCTTCCCTCTCCCCACCTCTCCTTCCCTCTCCCACCTCTCCTTCCCT
>QNTS01001701.1:26292-38120 GCA_003317085.1 Hucho hucho | reverse complement strand
ATGGAGAGTGAAATGTAGTGAAATGTGGAGAAGAGGGGGGAAGAGAGAGCAATGCAGTGTGGCAGAAAAACATGCATGCAAGCACACACACGTACACACGTACACACACACGCGCACGCGCACATACACACACACACACACACACACACACACACACACACACACACACACACACACACACACACACACACACACACACACACACACACACACACACACACACACATACACAGCCAGCCTCTGGATGGTCAGAAATGTCAGAGACCTTACAGGCATTGTCACTCATGGCCTCAAAATGAAAGAGATAGGAGACTCTCCCCTGAAGCTGTGAGACAACAGGGCAGCAGAGTCCCCAAATACACCAAAACAGTTCTATGGCAAGCCAATAGTGACAAACCACAGCTGCAGGCCTACAATTGTTTTTCTTAGCACAATGTACGCCCTAGTTAGTAGCTGAATGGCCGTGGATCGTAGAAGGAGTGCTTGAATAACCACTCTTTTTTTTATTCCACCTTTATTTAACCAGGTCGGCCAGTTGAGAACAAGTTCTCATTTACAACTGCGACCTGGCCAAGACAAAGCACAGCAGTGCGACACAAACAACAACACAGAGTTACACATGGAATAAACAAACGTACAGTCAATAACACAATAGAAAACAATCTATATGCAGTGTGTGCAAATCTGATGAATAGTTGAATGGCACCTGGCCCAAAGGCATGGTCCTGTCCTCACTGGGAGGGACTACCTAAAGAATTGCCTGGGGAGGGAGGGAGTGAGGAAGGAAGGAACGAAGGATGGAAGGAAGGAAGGAAGGAAGGAAGGAAGGAAGGAAGGAAGAAAGGGAGGGAGAGAGAGAGAGGTAGAGAGAGGTAAAGAGAGAGCTGTGTTACTGTTCACAATGACATCCAGAGCCATGGGGTGAGTCACATGAAACTCCCATAAGCCTTAGAGGTAGGGGGTGGAAAAAGGGAGAGAGGGAAGAACTGCCTTCAGGGGAGAGAGGAGAGGAGCAGTGAGTGGAGGGAGAGAGGAATGGAGAGGAAAGGTGGAGAGAGAGAGAAGGAGCTAGGGAGAGAGGTAGAGGGATAGAGATGGGGGATGGAGAGAACTCCCTCCCTCCCCTTTCCCCCGACCTTCCTCTCTACTCTTACCCCACCTCACTCTCCTCACCTCTCCTCCCTCCACCTTCCTCTCCCCTCTCCCCCGTCTCCGGCGGCACAGTGACATCTTGCTGCAGCAGGTGTTACCGTGACTACCACCCTCTGTGGCACCACGGCAGAAATCAGAACTAATGTGGACAGGACCCGGGTGTGCAGGCCCTGAAATAGATTACACGGGCGGTTAATGTGATTCTCAAGCGTTTCCCCCTGAAATGTAAGAGTGCCTTGGTGTTATTAATACGCATGAGAGGGAATCAATATTCTCCCTCAGTGGCTGTTACTCTTCTCGCTCTCTGTATCTCTCTGGCTCCGGTCATCCTGATCCTCTGCTGTCTGTCTCTTATTCTCCACTTTCTCTTTATTCTGTCCATCTCTATCCCTCCTTTCCTTCTGTCTTTGACTCTCGTTTTGTCTTTATCACTGCTTCTCTCTCTCTCTCATTTGCATATCATCTGTCCATGCCCCTCTCTATTCTCTCTTTGACCTCCCCGCCTCTCTCTCTCTCTCTCTCTCTCTCTCTCTCTCTCTCTCTCTCTCTCTCTCTCTCCCCCTCTCTCCAGATGACACAGCAGGCCCACAATAACAAGATCTCCATAATTGTAGCGTAGCTGGAATACTGTGAGGCAGCACTCGGCTGTTGGTGTGTGGTCGTGGTGATTGGGTGCTGTAAAGGAAGCCATGCGTTTCGAGCAGCACAGGAGCGAGAGGAGCGCCACTTTAAATCAAGCACCTTTTAATCAGAGCACTCACAATAGAGGACATAAAGTTAACAAGCCAGTGAGGACCGGCCCGCATCCCAAATGGCCCCATATTCCCTATATAGTGCACTACTTTTGACCAGGACCATTTGGTACACAGCCTCTCGCTCCCCCTCTACCTCTGGAGAGCCATTCGGTTGAGGGGGGTGAAGTTTCCCATCCCAGGTGGTGATGCAGCCTGACAGGATGCTCTCAATGGTGTATCTGTAGAATTTGTGAGGGTCTTAGGGGCCAAGCCGCATTGGTGTATCTTCTTCACCACGATGTCGGTGTGGTGGGACCATTTCAGGTCCTCAGTGATATGTACACCAAGGAACTTGAAGCTTTTCACCCTCTCCACTGCTGCGTCTGTCTCTCTTTCTCTCTCTCTCTCTCTCTCTCTCTCTCTCTCTCTCTCTCTCTCTCTCTCTCTCTCTCTCTCTCTCTCTCACACACACTCTCACTCTAAATAAGACACAAGGGACAGAGACAGAGAGATTGTTATGAGATCGATTGTATATGTTCATCAGTAGCTTGATAAGGCTATGAAAATCAGTCCTTCTACAAGGGTTTTTCACTCGTCTGGGTAGAAGAAACTTCTCATCTGGAGCTATGCTCAACAGGTGACTACAAAGTGCAGGAGGGGGTATAGGCTGGTAATTGCCATAAATCAAAATACCCATTGAGAGGAAGATGATGATTTATAGCACAATTAGTACTGTGCCTTACAACTAATATAGCATAGCACACACTCACCCTAATGCATACTCACACGCACACACACACACGTGTACACGCACACACATACACACACATTGTTGTCAGTCTGTCAGTCTTGCATGCTCTGTCTGTCTGTCTGTCTGTCTGTCTGTCTGTCTGTCTGTCTGTCTGTCTGTCTGTCTGTCTGTCTGTCTGTCTGTCTGTCTGTCTGTCTGTCTGTCTGTCTGTCTGTCTATTAATCTACAGTATATGCAGTATCTGAGATCTCTATCAATATCTCTCCCTCTCATTCACTCACTGTGGAAGCATGCTCTCTTCTCCATCCCTCGCCATCCCTCTTCTCCGTTGCTAGGTTACGTATCTGTAATGTATCTGTCCCTGTCTGTCCTCTCCCTCCCTCCCNCCCCCCCCCCCCCTCTCTTCTCTCTGGCTTTGCTCTGTGGTTTTTGGGCTATTGTTTCACTGAGCCAGGGGAAGGCCAACAGCTCTGTGATGCAGAATGAATTCCAGGCAGGCATGGAGAGTAGGCCCCAGGGCCAAGCACGGACCAGCCAGGCAGCCAGCCAGGCAGCCAGCCCCGAAGGTGCTGTCTCTGGACACTCCCCAGGTTGGGCCTAATTGTGATACTGTCAAACAAACTCAATCTGGCGCTGAATAGACTACTCACTTTGAAGTAACACATACTTGCTAAAATATAAAATATTGAAGAGTACCTGAGTACTCAAAACTTTTAACAGCAATAAGTCATTTTCACTTAATCAATCACTCACCCACCCACCCACTCACTCACTCACTCACTCACTCACTCACTCACTCACTCACTCACTCACTCTCTCATACAAACACACGCACACACAAACGCACACACACACACACACACTCACTCACTCACTCACTCACTCACTCACTCACTCACTCACTCACTCACTCACTCACTCACTCACTCACTCACTCACTCACTCACTCACTCACTCACTCACAATGTCCTGCTTTTGGCAGTGTATCTGTTCTGTTTGAGTAAATTGCTGCTCTAGCAACAAGATCTCATAGTTCTCTTCAAAATATGACATATAATGGATGTATGTCCATTTTGGACTCATTCATTCCACGTGGTTACAGGGTTAATTCTGCGTGGTTACAGGGTTAAAACAGAAACAACTCAAAGTTTAAAAGTTCAGGCATTACAGTTTTTTACACTCACTTTGGAGCTCATTTCAGAACCTTGTGGTCATTTTTCAAAACTCAAAACGGTCATCACTTGTAACACAGGCTGTCCAATGTTCCAAACATTGCATTGTGCATTCATATCTTGAAATAAACCTTGCACTTGCAGAATCTTAGGTTCAAATAACTCATTTATCATGAAATACTTTAGGAACATTAATTTAGATCACCCACACACAAGATACCGATAGTTTCACTGTGTGGTTGTTCGTACAATCATTAAATATTGTAGTACAAAATATGTGATACAAGTTTCATTATGGTACTACATCACTGTAAAAGGACTAGTAGATAGACTACTACAGACACAGGGGAATCATTGAACAAAATCTGAAATGTACTGATAAAATACAAAAGCAAAAATAATTAGCTACAAAAAATTTAAATAACCTATAGTAAAACATCAACTGCAGTGTTCCTCACCTGGCTTACTGTAAAAAGCAAAACAAAGGCTTCTATATTTCTATATTTCCATCAACCCTGTCTTGTGGATTTGGCCACAGGTTCTCATCCACATCACATTGGATGTTTTCATTAGCCAAACATCTTGGGAAGAATCTTCGGGCATGGCGAATCCAGGCCTGACACTGGTCTGCCGTGATGTCATTGCACACGTCATCCATGGCCTGAAGAAGGGTGGCTTGTTTGTGAGGGCGCCTATCATATACCTTACACCTCCATGTGGAGAAAAAAATCCTCAATCGGGTTAAGGAAAGGAGAGTATGGGGGTAAGTACAGTGTGGTAAATTTGTGGATGGGCCTGAAACCATGCTTGCATCATGGAACCTGACCTTATCCCACACAATGACATAGGTCACACCATCAGCTCTACAGACCTGTTTTATCTCATCAAGGAAGGTCATTTTTTTTATTTAACAAGGCAAGTCAGTTAAGAACAAATATTATCTTGTTTACAACAACGGCCTAGGAACAGTAGGTTAACTGCCTTGTTCAGGGGCAGAATGACAGATTTTTACCTTTTAACTTGTCAGCTCAGGGATTCGATCAGGCAACCTTTCGGTTACTGGCCCAACACGCTAACCACTAGGCTACCTGACGCCCCAGGTGACAGGTAGGAGAGCTGCATTATATGATCCAATACGAGGTCTGCATCCCACCACACCATCTTTTCCGATAGCCGCACACATGGTGATGTTGGCCACACGTTGTCCAGGTACTTGGATTCCGACCTCTCCTCCTTGTCCTGGCCAGGTTGAAGGCTGCCTCATTCAAAAAGAGGAATTTGTGGTGGTTGTCGTCAGCATCCAGCTCCATCACCCTCTAAAAAGACATTTTGGAAAGATAATTACTGATTTCAATCTTTCACAACAGGCATCTTGAAACTGAACATACCTGAACATGCTCAGTCCTCAGTTGCTTCACTCTTTCTGCATTTCTTTTAAAAGGCACACGGCATAGCTGTTTTAGAGACACCTGGTGCCTTTTCAGCATGCGTGCAATAGTCTGCAAATTTATGGCTTCCACATTATTGAACATGTCGTCATTGTCCAAGATGTGCTGACAAATTATATAATTTCTGTTCCGAACCAAATTGACCACAGCCCGCTCTTGTTTGTCAGTCAGAATTTTGCCACTGCCTCCCCTATTTGGCTTTGTCTAAATTCTGCAGGGAAAATTACAGTAAGAACACATTTAGTCACATCACCTACTCTGTGGTACACATTGGCATGCAGTATACAGTCATTTGACAATTGAGAGTAGCCTAATGTTTAGTGCATGCTGAAGACTTACCGGTTCTCATTGTGGAAAGTTCTGATGATTGAGGCCACGGTTGATCTTCTGAGGTTTGGTTGAATCATTGTAGCTGCCTTAGTCATTGTCATGCCATGATTTACGACATGGTCTACAATTATTGCTTGGATTTCATTGGACACTCTTTGCTGTTGCTGCCGCTGTCTTGGTCTGAGGCCTTGTCCTCTACCACATTCTCCCACACCTCTCAAACAAGGCCCACGACCACCTCTCAAAAGGGGTGCTTGTCCCCTGCCATTCCTTTGACCACCACGTCTTCCTCGTCTTCCTCCTCCCACTGCTTGACCTCTATTGTGACCTGGATCACCTGCCGGCTCCATGTTATCGCTATGTTGTTGTAGGTGGATACCACTAATTTCACTATATACTCGTACCACAATGTGAAATCAATCATCAGTAACGAGTTGGCAGTATTGGAAAAGAAATTACAAGGGCCTGCGTAGATACACTCACTTATTAGGTACACCTGTGTGTTAACGCAAATAGCCTGCTCCTTCGAACAGCGAAACATGTGGCTGCCTGCAACTCAATATATACTGTATATAGAGTATATAGAGTAGAGAGCTTTAGTTGTTGTTCAACCAAACATTAGAAAGGGAAAGATGCGTAATCTAAGCAACTTTGACCGTGGTATGATTGTTGGTTTCACACATAGTGGTTCCAGCATCTCAGAAACAGCTGCCCTCCTGGGATTTTTACGCGCTACAGTCTCTAGAGTTTACAGAGAAGGGTGCGATAAACAAAACACATTCAGTGAGCGGCGGTTCTGTGGGTAAAAACACCTAGTTAATGAGAGAGGTCAGATGAGAATGTCCAGACTCATTCAAGCTAACAGAATGGCCACAAATGCTCAAATAACAGCCGTTTAAAACAGTGGTGTGCAGAAGGGCATCTCTTAACGTACAACACCGTGAATAACTCTGGCTGTTGTGGAGGCAAAAAGGGGTCCTACCCAGTACTAGATAGGTGTACCATGTCAAATCTGAAAACATGGTCTGTAAAAGTGGTACATTGGAGCATAGAAACAGTGTCTGATAAAGAACTATGATGAAATATTACATCCATAGATAATGTAGTCCAATTGGTTCATGTTCCACGGTAATTGGTGTCAATGGATCGCGTTATCCTGAAACTTTCATGATCTAAACATGGAATATTGTTTGTCAGTTTCCATACAACTATGCATTAAGAGTAATGTAACAGTTACTTGTCATTTTGAGCAGTTGTATCAATTGATAGTTAGATCATTGTAATGGAATGAATAGACAGTCATCTCAGATGTAATGTGTGAATTGCATTTGGAAATGGTAATACTTTGATGTTAAGTTGTGTCATTTTGAACGGGTGATTTTAGTTCAATGAACAAAAATGATCTTAGCTTTATGTGTATTGTATCCAAGCAATTGGAAAATGTGTTAGAGTTTTGAAAATTTTTCATTTTGATGATCGGTTGTGAGTTTTGTGTCTAGACTTTAGAAAAAACGACATCAAGGTCCTGAAATTAACGCCAAAGTGATTGTAAAAAAAACTGTCCTTCCAAGTGGTTAAGGTTAGGGCTATGGTTTGGGGAAGGCTTAAAACAACAATTTTACAAACGATGCGTTATTACCATCATGAATCATCAGTATTCAATTGATTTTCTCAGCGTTCTAGAGCTTTGTGACTTGCTGTATTGCAGTGGTCTAAGCAGTGTGCTCCAGCTCCAAGGATTATGAGTTTGCGCCCAGTGCTGGGCAATCGTTTTGTGAGCACCAACAAAGGCATATGTCAACGTTCTCAGAACCTTTTCAAACGTCCGAAATCGAAGTCTATTTCTAGTGATCAGCCTGGCTCTAGAGCTCCTGCTGTTTCAGCTGATCGATGGATGCACCCGCTGTGTGTGTATGTTTGTGTGTGTGCGTGCGTGTGTGGTTGTGTCTGTGTGTGTGTGTGTGTGCGTGCGTGTGTGTGTGCATGTGTGTGCGCCCGCATGTATGCGCGTGCATGCGTGTGCATGCGTGTGCATGCGTGTGTGTTTGTGTGTGCGCTACCAGGTTAACGGCCGACGATCCATCCCATGAGTCATTACCAATAACAGCATCAATACTTTAAATGCTAAACCAGGAAGCTGTTCCATTAACCTCACTCTTCCCTGTTACGCATTTATTTTCAAAGACCAAAAAATGTGACCAATCGAAACAAGAACGCATTAGGACACATTTAGTCTGCTTATTTACAGGTGCATTCACATCTCAAAAAGCTCTACTGGTTCTTGACTACTTGTGAAACATTGATGAGGGAGGAAAAATATAAACCTTCCTGCAGCTTTAAGAGCTTCTAATAGGCCTGGATGTAAGATGGCTGTGTGGGCAATGGTGGGTAGGTATTAGTCATGTCCTTTATTTTGTCCTTCCACGTATGACTCATGTCCATTTTAGCCTTGGTTTTCATGTTGTCCTGTAAAGGAACTTTGAGTTTGAGAAAGAAAAAGTATGTAAAAACAAAAATCGTACAGTCATTGTTATTCAGCATGCAATGAGCATGAAATATTGAAAGCGATGGTGACAGTGTGAGTCTCTGGATCTTCAATACTATATTTGGGTCACTCTATCAGGCAGATGGAAGGAAGCTCGGTCTAGTCTAGACAGTGTAATGTGCGTCTAGCTAATTAATCTGTTACACAGCCGATGGAGCGGGATGAGAGATGGTGCATTGGAAACATGGAAGGCGTCTGATGGACGAGTCACAGACGAGTCTCAAGAAGTTCAGTATGTATACATATTCTCGTATGATAACGAGTCACACAAGAAACTCAAGGCCCTACAAAAGCGTCTTGATGTACTGTACGTGTAGCTTTGCCGCTGTTATGTCGAATCCCAACTAATTCAGTTGTGATCTATTAACTGAAGCAGCGGATGGGGAAGGCTCTATTCCTGTCTTGCCGTGGGTTGGCTTGGCTTTGCTTGGCTTGGCGCGGAGTGGCTCTTCGAGTGGGATCAAATAATGTTTCCCTCCCCCGAAGGCGAGGCTTGGTCCCTATACGCACTGTTTCTTTTATCTCAAGCCATTCTCCAGGCAGCTGAGGCGGAGACTTCTCGTCTTCCATGAAAGGAGGGATGAAAAGAGGGAGAGAAAGGAGAGGGAAGGAGATTGTGAAACGTATGTTCTCTGTATGCTATGTAAAGTGGTTCCAAAAGGGTTCTGTGGCTGTCCCCAAGTAGAACCTTTTTTGGTTCCAGATACGACCCTTTTTGGTTTCAGGTAGAACTCTTTGGGGTTCCATGTAGAACCCTCTGTGGAAAGGGTTGTACATGGAACCCAAAAGTGTTCTATCTGGAACGAAAATGGGTTCTTCAATGGGTTCTCCTATGGGGACAGCCGAAGAACCCTTTTTGGTTCTAGATAGAGCTCTTTTTGTGTAGTGTGTAGTGAGCATGTGCCATGCTTGTCTCACAAAGCTTAATAGACTGGGGGTAGAAAGAAGAAGATGCAGATGAGATGAGAAACAGAGACAGAGATATAGTCATATAGAAAAAAGGACAGAAAGAATGAGTGGTGAGTGAAATAATTCCCCATGACAAACATTAGAGAGGGGGAGGGAACAAAGGAAAGTAATAGATGGGTTGAAAGGAAGGGAAACCGCATGTGTCATGAATATGGAAGTCACTAGTGTGTGTGTTTGAAACGTTCTATGTCTTCCCACAATCTGAGTCAAACCTTAGCCCTGGGACTGTCATGTTAAAACAATCTGAGTCAAGCCTTAGCCCTGGGACTGTCATGTTAAAACAATCTGAGTCAAGCCTTAGCCCTGGGACTGTCATGTTAAAAAAACTCCTGCCTTTAGTTATTGCATATCATTGGAGAAGATCACAAGACTTCTCTTGTTGAAAAAGGTGTTCGACAAGTCTGTCTAGGTTAATATCTCCCAATCCTTTCATTGGACAACGGTCATACCCATGTAAGCACCTGCTGAGAATAACATCACACCCAGGTTGTAATTTCCAGTCCAATTGAATGTGAAAAAACCTTAGCCATGGAGAAACCCACCTGTGTGTGTGTGTGTTTGTGTGTGACAAATAGCATGGAAGTGTGAAGTGGCTCATTTAGAGCTTTTACTTCTGGTCATCTGTCACCAGGCAGCTGGAACTGGAAAGCGATGCTGGGTGTGCTGTCTCATTACCCCAGCTACGAGGCACCTCCGCTGGAGAATATCACACCTTCCCACCCCCTCCTTCTCAGACATCCATGGAAGGTGGGAAACACTTGACACTGTAGGGAAAGAGTCTGAGCAGTGCCAGAAGCAGTGACGATGACTCTCCAATTACAGCACTTTAAAGCAGTCGTGCCAGTACCCCTTGTTAGGGTTACAAAATAATTATCTGGATGGACAATTTGTGGTTCCTACAATGCTTGGGTGATGCTTGACATTAGCATAGACAAGAGGACACTAATGTAAGGCATATGGTCATGTGCTTGTTTGGAAGCAGGTGCATGTGTGATAGCTCGAGTGGAGTTCATCCCAGCTACTTTGAGTCCTTGAATCTCCCCCACGACACTGCTGCATTATGCCAAAAACTCCAGAGCTCTTGGCAGGCTCCGCAACAAACCATTGTCTACAATCGCTCGCTCCAGTGCTTAGATTTTCACTCCAGTGCTCCGCTGGGGTCTCTGCAGTGGACCACTCTATGGTTCAGTGAGACTAGAATGTTGATGAAGCGCAACGGAAGCCTTTTCTGATAGACAGGGTTCCAATGCCATTGTGACAGGGCAGTTGCCCAGATTCAGTCACTCTCCCGTCCATGCCAATGCCAAGGGCTAGAGCCAACATTTAGAGTGTGGCATAGAGAGGCACTTAGGGGGATCTGATCCATAATGTTATGGATGAGGTCAACTGAGCTGCCTGGTCAGACTTCCTGTAATAAGCTATTTACAACCACTGTTAAAATGCTTAGGACTGTTATTAAAGCTGTGAAGGTCATGGAACTTTGGATGACGGTTATTGGTCAGCCAAATGACCGCAGCAGCCATTGTAATCATTTGAATAGCAAAAATAAACAAAAAATATACAGTATATTAAGACGCACATAGTCTCCTCTCCTCCGTTCCTGACTGCATGGCTGCAGAAAGGGGGGTGTTGCTACAACACCTTGCTTGTTTCAGCAAAGAGTAACAGTTTCATCACGCTGTAAAGAGTCCATGTATCCTTGGAAAAACAGACTCAACTGCAAGAATGCCTAGCTGTCCCGTCTTCAGTCAACGGTCCGTCAACTCCCCTCCCCCGCTAGTTTCATGACAGTCTTCATCCATAACTGTTGGTTACACGATTATACGGTAGCCCAAACTGTTATATATAACCACATTCATTTCAAAGGCTAAATGTGCAGGGTGGTTTTCTGGGTAATACTGTCTCTCTGTCCCCTGTGTCCAAAATGCTTTTTTATTGCATTTATAGGCTGCGTTTCAAAGTCAGAAAAGACACCCTCGTCCACTTACCCTCGCCTTATGCCCTTGGGGGAATCCCCGCGGACATATTTTTCGTTGGTCCAAATGATTTGCCAAGCAAGGTAATCTTTTGGAAATTGTAGAAATAAAATAAAAATATTCTTCAGAAGTAGTAAGTTAGCTAATTAATTTGCTAGCTATCATACAGTGTATATTACAGTTTTTTACGATTGTTTACACACTAAAATAAAAATTTCCACACAATTTGCAAAATTCTACTCCAATGAGCAAAACACCTCCACAGATTTGCACAACATTACACACAATGTCTGCTTCACCCTTTTTGCAAAACATTACACACAGTGATTTGTAAAACTCTACACACATTTTCACACCTTAGACACAGATAAGGATTTTGAGGTTACTTCCTTGTCATTACAAAGCCCCGGATTGCCAATGACCACACTAATGAACGAATTGGATAATCACATCCACCAGGTGTGGAAGCACACATGTGCTAATTTGAAAACGCAGCACTCAGGTGTGCTATAAAAGGCAGCAGGTGAGTTCACCTGTCTTCAACAAAAATGGAAGGAGCTAGAAGAAGAAGAAGAAGAGTGAGAATGAGAGGGGGAGCTCAAAGAGGAGATGAAGGAGGTAGAGGAAGAGGAGAAGGAGATAGAGGAAGAGGCCTAGGTAGAGGAAGAGGAGAAGGAGGTAGAGGAAGAGGAGAAGGAGGTAGAGGAAGAGGAGAAGGAGGTAGAGGAAGAGGCCTAGGTAGAGGAAGAGG
>QNTS01001701.1:7408-26145 GCA_003317085.1 Hucho hucho | reverse complement strand
TCAAGAAAAATCAAATATACATGAAGCAACTGTATCGGGTACCATTTGACAGAAATTCAGAGAGAGTGAAACATCTGCGCAATGAGTATGTGGAGGTATGTATTGTTCATCTTACTATGGTGTGGTATTGTGCACTGCTCATAATGTTCTGGCACAAAAAAATACTGTGCAATAGATATTGAATAGCATCCTATTGTCTTTTACTGTGTTTCAGAGAGTCTTGCAAATGGATGCTGCAGAAATTCAACATGAATTTATATATGTGGATGAGGCTGGATTTAACCTTGCGAAAACAAGAAGAAGAGGGAGAAATGTAATTGGACACAGGGCAATCACCAATGTGCCAGGGCAGCGAGGGGGTAACATCACCCTTTGCGCTGCTATTACACAAAATGGGGTCCTCCACCACCATGCAAATCTGGGACCCTATAATGCAAATCTAATACTTGCATTTCTTGACAGATTGCACGAGATTGTCACAGCATTAAACCAAGTGGACCAGATGCGGTACATTGTCGTTTGGGACAATGTCTCATTCCATCGGGCTGCTCTGGTCCAGAATTGGTTCCATGAGCACCCTGAATTTGAAGTCTTATACCTTCCCCCATACTCCCCCTTCCTGAATCCAATAGAATAGTTTTTTTCAGCATGGCGGTGGAAGGTATACGACCTGCGGCCCTATGACCGTTTGCCCCTCATTCAGGCCATGGAGCAGGCCTGTGATCATATCGAAGCAGCTTCTGTGCAGGGGTGGATTCGTCACACGAGGCGATTCTTCCAACGGTGCCTTGCCAATGAAGACATAGCCTGTGATGTGGATGAAATCTTATGGCCTGATCCAGCCAGACGGAGAGATGATGAATAGTTACAGTATTCTTGTTGCTTTTACAGTAGTTTTTCTTCAGAGTCAAAGTGTATGTACTTCATGCAGTAATTTTTATTTGTCTACAGATTTTATTTGTTTCATTGATTTCATTGTTGGTTGATTACTGTAACTGATTATGGTAAGAAATACTGTAAGTATTGAAATAAATACTTGAAATATTCAGTCTGCAGCATCAGTGTTGTGCAGTGCTTGGTAAGTTTATAGTAGGCCTATTTGTGTACATTCTCCCTATATCTCAAACTAATCATGAAGAATGTTGTGGGTTTGTCACTATTTTTTTTTTCATCTAAATTATCCCTTACATAACAATGTCTGGGCCAAAAATCTAGCACATGCTTGTGTTTTTTATTTATCACAGCAGTGTGAAACTGGCTGCAATAGTGTCTGATCATTGAGGACTGTGTTGGTTAAATGAAAACTAATAGCATTTTCACAAATATGTGTATATGTTTTGACTGAAGTGTGTATGTTTTGACTGAAGTGTGTCATTTTGCAAACAATCTAGGAATGATGCAAATTGAGTGTGGTGTTTGGATAATTGTGATTATATTTTGAAAAAAAGAACCCGGTTTTCAAAATTGCGTGTAAACATTTGAAAAAAACTGTAATAATTATATAGTTAATATAAGTAGACATGCAATCATAATTGACTGTAGCGCATATAAAGCACCCACAAGCTACCTACCAGTGACGAATTTCCGGGCAAGGGCGGTCCTTCCTCTCTGCAAGTGTAACTCGTCAGACATCATGATACGTCATCAGAAGTGTCCACTTAATTTGAGGGCTGAGGGGATAGAGTGTGTCTTTTAAGTGTTTGGAATGCAGACATTTCACCCTATAATGCATTGTAAGACTAGAGTACAATTTCAAGACCAGTAGTTTGAATGAAATCACACAAATTTTTATCTGACCTTAAGTAACTCTACAACTAAGTCCCTCTTTTCTCCTCTCCTCCCTATCCATCCATCCGTCCATCCATCCATCACCTTCGTTCTGTGTATTTCTCTGCCAGAGCAGTGTCGAGGCAGAGCCTAGGGGACTGAACCATCTGCCGGCCACAGGACGGGGAGTTTCAGGACAGGGAAACATGACACCAGCATCAAGCCAATGGATTTTCCCTGTTTTCTTTCCCTTGGTCTGACTCTGCCTACCTCAAATTGTCTCTGTTCTTGCCTCTCAATGACTTTTAGTGCTGTCCCATAGAGAGATATAGCACAGCTGGACTGGATCTCTGTTTCTCTTCTCTCCTTGCTTTCTCACTTTTTACACTAACTTGTCCTCACTTCTTTCTCCCGCTTTGACTTTCTTTTTTTCTCTCTTGACCTTTTTGTCTGTCATTTTCGTGTCCGTCTTTCTCTCTGTCATCTTACTCCATCCTACTCCTCTTCTTTCCCTCTTTCCCTAACTATCCCTTACTGTGTGAACGCAAATCTCAGAGTGGCTTCTCACCGGGTGACTTAACACGTCAGCGGTCAATTAATTACCCACAAGCCTCTGGGAGAATTTGCAATGGGCGTTCAAAGCGTTTGCTCTCAGAAGTAGGAAATGAATCAATAAAGTATACAATGGAGTATTCAATGGATCAATGTCTCCCTTCTCTGTCACTCTCACTCTCTCTCTTTCTCTCTCTCTGTATCCTATTGTTATTCACTTTCTCTTTGATCTCTCCTTCACGTTTTCGTTTAGACCTCCTTTTTGTCCTTCCACTCTTGTTTCCTCTCTACCTCTCAGAGTGACCTCTCCTGAGGTGATGTATGGCCGCCACGTGGGCGGATCCGTCTGCGCTCTCACTTAATTACCCACAAGCCTCTGGGAGCAGGCGATGGGTGTATGAGGCGTGTGCACTGAGTGAGAGCATACACTGTCGTATGCTCTCACTCGGCTCAGTAGCGCTGCACAAACACAAGTCCACAGAGTAACCCTGAAAAACACAATTTAACAAACTTGTTGCACTTTGTTGTCACTTTGTTGTTATTGATTCATCAAAACGACCTGTGTCAATCAAATGACAATTGGAAGTGTAATATGCAGTGTTCTAGCCTGGTCCCAGATCAGTTTCTAGCCATGTCCCAGATCTGTTTCTAGCTTGGTCTCAGATTGTTTCTCGCCTCATCCCAGATCTACTTCTAGCTTGGTCCCAGATTGTTTCTAGCCTCGTCCCAGATCTACTTTTAGCTTGGTCCCAGATTGTTTCTAGCCTGGTCCCAAATCTGTTTCTAGCTTGGTCCCAGATTGTTTTTAGCTTGGTCTAAGATTTGTTTTTAATTTGGTCCAAAATTGTTTCTAGCCTCGTCCCAGATCTACTTCTAGCTTGGTCCCAGATTGTTTCTAGCCTGGTCCCAAATCTGTTTCTAGCTTGGTCCCAGATTGTTTCTAGCCAGGTCACAGATTTGTTTCTAGCTTGGTCCCAGATTGTTTCTAGCCTGGTCTCAGACCTGTTTCTAGCCTGGTCCCAGATATTTTTCTGCTATCTTGCCAACTCCAATATTTGTCTTGACAAATCTTTAAAGTGCATATCCACCACCGTAACTCTGATTTGAATCTCATGCCCGGTATACAGTACTTTCATTGAAATAAACTCCATTCAGTGAAGTGGATTGCATTTATTGAAATGCATTGCCTTGTGTTTGATGACGTTGTGGACCACGAACTGCAGCATATCAGTCAATACCCGGCCCTGACAAGAGAGCATAACACACACTGGTATCCAGGCTACAGTAGTTCTCTGACAAAAGAGCACAACACATACACCGGTATCCAGGCCAGCGGCGGATTTAGGTATGGGCGTTACGGGCAGCCGCCCGGGGCAGCATCTTGCCAGGGGCGGCAAGGGGCGCGTGCACCCAAAAATATCGGAATGGTGACATTTGTGCAATTGGTTTTCTATCGCTCATTTTCACTTCATGTCAATGATATCATGTCACCGTGTGGGAGTGTGGGTCAATTAACCTTGGGCGGAGTTGGCACCCTGATTCTAGTTTGTGAGCTAGGCAGGCTAATGCCTGGGAAGGTCTCTCACTCAGAAGTATGAGATGGGGATGGGGGCAGGGGTAGGTTGACCTCAGGTCTCCCCACTGGAAGCCCGAGGTAGGGGGAGCGGGGGAATCTATCAAATAGTGCACCTCTAACTTTGTACAGTACAAACGCAATTAGTAAAATCAGCCACACTACGAAATGCTGCAAAAAAAAACACAATTCATTCATAATACTGTGAATATATAGTTTCACAGACACATTGTTGCATTTTTTTCTGGTTTGTGCAAAATCGTTAAGAATAAAACCTGTCACGACTTACGTCGAAGTAGGTCCCTCTCCTTGTTCGGGCGGCGTTCGGCGGTCGACGTCCCCGGTTTTCTAGCCATCGCCGATACACTTTTCATTTTCCATTGGTTTTTCCTTATTTTGCACACACCTGGTTTCAATTCCCCAATTACATGTTCATTATTTAACCCTCTGATTTCCCCATGTGTGTGTGTGTAATTGTTCCAATTTATGTCAGTCCATTTGGTGGGCTTGGTATTTGTTCTACTTTGTAAATATTTTGAGTAAACTACGTTGTGTTGCTCATCTCTGCTGTCCTGCGCCTGACTCTTTTGCACCAACTACACCAAGCCTTCTGACAGGGAGGAAGACCCATTTGCTTCCACTTCACCCCAGCAGGATTCTTCAAGTGTGTTTGTGCGCACGTGTGTGTGTGTGTGTGTGTGCGGGTACACGGACACGTGTTTATGTGTGCATCCCTGCCTAAAATAAAGAAAATAAATAATTTCCCTCTTGAAAAGTTTTAAGTTTCCATATTGTAGGCAAACAATGATGATGTTATTATTTCTGGGTGTGTATGTGGGATGTTCCACCAGTATAAATGCTGTGAATAACGTGTATAAACTAATGCCCATGTGCTCTCCATTAGAAATGCCTGCAGCAGCATCCCCAGAATTCGGACACAACTAGTTTGCAGAGGACCAAGTGAGGTACCACCTGACTTTGTTTTCCCAAGGAATGAGAGTGAAGGAAGAAGTTGCCGCCACCAGTATTTCAGGAAGACCTTGGTGAGTGGTGAAAAAATCCCTAGAAGTTGGTTGGTGTATTCTGAAAGAAACAACAGCCTCTTCTGCTTCTGCTGCAAACTCTTTTCTAAGAAGAAAATTAATTTAGCAAACTGAGGGGGACACACAGAAACACTGTACTCTCCATCAAATGAAAGAGGTTGAACTGATGGCACAATTTGATCCAGTCATGAAAGAGCACCTTAACCGTGCCCAACAAGGGACCTCAAGTCACACCACCAGCTACCTTAGCCACCAAATACAGAATGAACTCATTGATTTCTTGAGCAGCAAGGTCATTTCAATAATGGTGAGTGACATCAAGCTGGCAAAAGTATTCTCTGTCATTCTAGATTGCACCTCAGATGTCAGCCACACTGAACAGTTGTCAGTTGTGATTAGATTAGAATTGTGTCACTGAAGGAGGAGCCTCACATAAAGGATCATTCTATGGGGGTTTTGGAGGCAGAAGAGTCCACGGGCCAGCATTTGGCATCCCTGATTCTCAAAAGATTAGAGGAGCTAAAAACTCATTTTGAGGACTGCAGAGGACAGTCTTATGATAATGGGGCAACACGAGATGCAAAAACAAAGGTGTCCAAGCCAGACTCCTGGAAATGAATCCAAGAGCTCTATTTGTACCATGTGGGGCTCACACATTGAACCTGGTTGTGGCTGATGCTGCTAAAAGTTCTGTCGATGCCACAGGTTACTTTGGCATCTTACACAAACTGTACACTTTGTTCTCAGCCTCCACACAGCGATGGGCCATCCTGAAAAAACATGTGTACATCACTTTGAAGATGTGGACTGAGACAAGGTGGGAGAGTAAAGTTAAGAGTGTCGAGCCTCTAAGGTATCAGGCAGCAGCGGTGAGAGAGGTACTGATTTAGGTGAGGGATCAAACCAGAGATCCTGTGATAAAGATTGAGGCCCAGTCCTTGTCAGAGGAGCTTCAGCGTCTGTACAGTGGTGTAGTATGAGATCTTGAGTCAGATCCAACAAGTGAGTAAGCTGATGCAGTCACCCAGTATGCATGTGGATGTTGCAGTCAGTCTTCTCAGTCAGTCTTTTCAGAAAGACAGAGAGGCACCGTTGCCCTAGAGCTCACAAAAAACTATACATACCTTGGCCTAAAAATCAGCGCCACAGGTAACATCTACAAAACTGTGAAAGATCTGAGAGACAAAGCAAGAAAGGTCACCTATTCCATCAAAAGGAACATAAAATTTGACATACCAATTAGGATCTGGCTAAAAATACTTCTAAAAATACAGTTATTGAACCCATTGCCCTTTATGGTTGTGAGGTCTGGGGTCCACTCACCAACCAAGAATTCACAAAATGGGACAACCACCAAATTGAGACTCTGCATGCAGAATTCTGCAAAGATATTCTCTGTGTACAATGTAAAACACAAAATAATGCATGCAGAGCAGAATTAGGCTGATACCCTCTAATTATCAAAATCCAGAAAAGAGCCGCTAAATTCTACAACCAGCTAAAAGGAAGCGATTCCCAAACCTTCCATAACAAAGCCATCACCTACAGAGAGATGAACCTGGAGAAGAGTCCCCTAAGCAAACTAGTCCTGGGGCTCTGTTCACAAACACAAACAGACCCCACAGAGCCCCAGGACAGCAACACCATTACACCCAACCAAATCATGAGAAAACAAAAAGATAAGTACACATTGGAAAGAATTAACAAAATACAGAGCAAATTTGAATGCTATTTGGCCCTAAACAGAGCGTACACAGTGGCAGAATACCTGACCACTGTGACTGACCCAAAATTAAGTAAAGCTTTGACTATGTACAGACTCAGTGAGCATAGCCTGCCAATTGAGAAAGGTCACCGTAGGCAGACCTGGCTCTCAAGAGAAGACAGGCTATGTGCACACTGCCCACAAAATGAGGTGGAAACGGAGCTGCACTTCCCAACCTCCTGACAAATGTATGACCATAGTAGATACACATATTTCACTCAGATTACACAGACCCACAAAGAATTCAAAAGAAATCCAAATTTTTATAAACTCCCATATCTACTGGGTGAAATACCACAGTGTGCCATCACAGCAGCAATATTTGTGACCTGTTGCCAATAGGAAAGGGTAACCAGTGAAGAACAAACACCCTTGTAAATACAACCCATATTTATGTTTATTTATTTTCCCTTTTGTACTTTAACCATTTGCGCAATCTCTACAACACTATATATACAGTGGGGGAAAAAAGTATTTAGTCAGCCACCAATTGTGCAAGTTCTCTCACTTAAAAAGATGAGAGAGGCCTGTAATTTTCATCATAGGTACACTTCAACTATGACAGACAAAATGAAGAAAAAAAATCCAGAAAATCACATTGTAGGATTTTTAATGAATTTATTTGCAAATTATGGTGGAAAATAAGTATTTGGTCACATACAAACAAGCAAGATTTCTGGCTCTCACAGACCTGTAACTTCTTATTTAAGAGGCTCCTCTGTCCTCCACTCGTTACCTGTATTAATGGCACCTGTTTGAACTTGTTATCAGTATAAAAGACACCTGTCCACAACCTCAAACAGTCACACTCCAAACNCGACAGCCCCAAAACATCACTGCTCTAGAGGAGATCTGCATGGAGGAATGGGCCAAAATACCAGCAACAGTGTGTGAAAACCTTGTGAAGACTTACAGAAAACGTTTGACCTCTGTCATTGCCAACAAAGGGTATATAACAAAGTATTGAGATAAACTTTTGTTATTGACCAAATACTTTTTTTCCACCATAATTTGCAAATAAATTCATTAAAAATCCTACAATGTGATTTTCTGGATATTTTTTCCTAATTTTGTCTGTCATAGTTGAAGTGTACCTATGATGAAAATTACAGGCCTCTCTCATCTTTTTAAGTGAGAGAACTTGCACAATTGGTGGCTGACTAAATACTTTTTTTCCCCACTGTATACATAACATGACATTTGAAATGTCTTTATTCTTTTGGAACTTCTGTGATTGTAATGTTTACTGTACATTTTTATTGTTTATTTCACTTTTGTATATCATCTACTTCACTTGCTTTGGCAATGTTAACATATGTTTCCCACGTCAATAAAGCGCCTTGAACTTAATTGAATTGAGAGGTCTCAGCAACTACAGGGCAACAGGCTTTATAACTGCACAAATGTCAGCCAGGGATATTTGCGAGGGTATGAATGTAGAGGCCGTTCTTCAACAAAAAAGGCTGAGGTCCACAAAGCAACTTTTCATACAAATCATTTGATGAGCCTTTGAGTGATTCCCTGAAGAAGCTGGAAGTGACATTTTTCAATATCGTTGTTGATGCTGCAACCTCAGTCCTTCAGGAAAGATTTTCCACATTGGAAAATGTGGGAGAGAAGTTTTGAGTGCTGTAAACCTTCCAAAGTCTCTCAAATGAGGAGCTGACAGAACAACGTGAGGCCCTTAGTATGACACTGCACTATAAAGAACACTCAGACTTGGATGGCAGTGAGCTTGCACATGAACTGAAGAACTTACCTGACTTGTCATCGAAGACCCTGCTTGAGCTGCTGATATTCATACACAAAAGGGAGCTCTCAGAAATGTATCCACATTTGTGGACTGCTCTCAGAATTTGTCTTACTCTTCCAGTGACCGTAGCTGAAGGAGAGAGGAGCCTTCAAAGCGGAAGCTTATCATATCCTACCGGAGGTCCACCATGTCACAGGAACGCCTTAGTGGCCTTGCTGTCATCAGTATTAACCATGAAATTGCTGGGCAGATTTCTTATGATGACTTTGACTTTGCATCAAGGAAGGCAAGAAAGGACATGGTTTAGATGGTAGTTGTGCAATTTAGTTTGTGTGCTTCTTGTTTGAAGTGCAATAGTGTAATATTCAGGTTCTCTATTTGTGTATTTGTCTATTTATAGTCTATTTATAGTGTATAGTGTATTTATAGGATTTGTGCAATTTATTTTCATTAGTGTGTTTTTTGTTAGCAATAGGGTAATAGTGTAATAATTTGATTCTCTTTTTTATTTGCATTTATATTGTACAATTTGTTTCTATTTGTCTTTGTTACTTCTTTTTGATATTTATGAGTCTTGTTTTTGTATATATTTTTATATTTAAATAGTTTTAAATGTTATGATTATTTATTTGTGTTGTTCCAAATGTCAGAATAAAAATTACAGTTAGAACCGCCACTGATCCAAGCAACAGTAGTTCTCTGACAAGGGCCCAAACCACCAGGTATCAACATGACACACTTGAATCAATTTGAAAATTTATTTTCATATAAAAAAGACACTATGAAAACAGAGGACTACTTTGTACAATCTTATGTATAAAAAACATGAATGTGGGAGGAAAAGGAAGGAGGGACTTTCTTTTGTACCACCAGTGGGAGAGCTTTGATGGTTGTATGGGAAGCTAGGTCAACATCTCAAGCATGGTAGGTTGGAGGGTAACCTCTGTAGTCCAAGATCATAGTTTCTCTTTCTTGCACCTATCAAACTCTCATTTCTCTAGAGTTTAGCAAATGCATAATATTCTTGCATCAAAACCACACACTCTGAAGATACATTTCAAACACTGCTTTCAATACCTCATCTGTGCAATTAACTAAATCTTTACAGGATTCACGGTTTTGAAATTTCATGATTGAAGTTCTCGTTGACAGATTGTATAGTCATAGTCTGAAACTTTTCAAAAGCCCATGACAAACAAACTAACACAACACATCGTTTTAGAGTTAGAGAAGTTATCTTCTGTATCAATCAGATGGATTTTCTGGTAGCCCAGAAAAGATCAGAGGTGATCACCAAGGAAGTGGACACTGATTGATGGAATGAAACAGATTTAGGCACAGTCACATGATCATGGTCCAATATAAACACTAGTGATCTTGAGGATGTGTAGAAGTTTGTCAATTCAGGAAGTTTCATCCCCACTCTCTCACTTACCTGTCTCTCTAGTGTGGTATTTATCAACCTGGTTGTGGCATTTGGAATTAAGATTAGGATAGAACAAGGATTAGGATACCATCAGCCATTCCTCTGTGTGAGAGAACTAAGGTGAATCTACAGTCTCATGAGTGCCTATCATAAACCTTCCCTTCACAGTTGTATGATGAGTCAGAGATAAGTAGCCCTTAAATGATCTGGGATCAGTTTACCCTGCCCACATTCCCAACCCAAACCATTAGGGAGGGGTAATGCAAAACTGACCTTAGATCAGCGTCTGGGGCGACTTCGTCCTGCTAGAGCTGCATATCAGCTGATTAGCGGTAAAGGTTTGAGAGGCAGGCCCTCTTGTCTTGCCATCTGCGTGTGTGTTCCACGCTGTACCATTAGGGATCTTTACACAGATGGTTTGAGGGCAGCCTCGGAAAATGTCAGGACAAATGTCAGGACATTCCCCTTGATAATTACTGTTAGAGCTCACCGCTGCTCTCCATCTCTAGTTCTCTCCACCTATTTAGCTCTCCCTTGCGCTCACTCTATAATTCTTTCTCTCACTGATTTTATATCATTCTCTTTTCTCTCATTGTATTCTGTTCTGTCAATCTCACTTGTTCTCTTTCTCATCCCTTCTCTCTCTCTCTCTCTCTCTCTCTCTCTCTCGCTCTCTCTCTCTCTCTCTCATATACTAGAGACCAGTGAGACTGTATTTAATATCTCGCTCTCTCTCTCTTTCTCATCCTTCTCTCCACAGCCCTAGTCTAATTGGGAGGTATTGCAAATCTGCTAAGGAGGTGTAAGGACTAACCCTGGAGATGTGCCCTGCAGGAGGTATGCCTTTAAAACACCTCATCTCTCCAACCAACTCTCAGTACTTAGTGAAGGGAGTGGAGAGTCAAGAGTATAGTGAATTAGTGGATGGGTGCTATTTACTCTTAGAAAAAAGGGTTCCTAAAAGGTTATTCGTCTGTCCCCACAGAATAACCCTTTTTTGGTTCCAGGTAGAATCCTTTTGGGGTCCATGTAGACCCTCTGTAGAAAGAGTTCTACATGGAACCCACAATGATTCTACCTGCAACGTTTCTACATAGCACCTTTTTTCTCAGAGTGTAGTATTAAAACATAGTCAGGTGTGGCTGTTTTTTGTGTGTGTGATGTTTTCAATTTTGAAAACAAAGTTAACTTTATATAGTTAACTCAAAAGTGATTTGTCTGCGTCCCAAACGGCACTCTATTACCTATTTAGTGCACTGCTTTTGACCAGTGCCATATGTTGTGCACTAAACAGGAAACCTCTATCCCATTTTACTCCCTGTATCATCTCTATCTCTTCCTATCTCACTCGCATCTCTATCTCTTCTTATCTCACTCGCATCTCTTCTTATCTCACTCGCATCTCTTCTTATCTCACTCGCATCTCTTACTCTGTTCTCTCCTCCGTTTCATTTCATTTCTCTCTCCTCCGTTTCATTTCATTTCTCTCTCCTCCGTTTCCTCTCTCTCTCTCTCTCTCTCTCTCTCTCTCTCTCTCTCTCTCCCTCTCTCTCTCTCTGAGAGCTGATAGAAAGGACTGCACTGTTACATGAAGATTTCATGATCCATGGTGGAGTGAGGAATGCGAGAGTGAGAGAAACAGTGAGACAGACTGCGAGTGAGAGAGATAAACAGAGAGAGAAGAATAGAAAGAAAGCGAGAGAGAGAGCTAGAGAGAGAGAGAGAGATGCACACAATGAACATGTTTGGGGATATACTTTGATTTCACACCTGTCTACATTTTCCACAAAAGCCCTGTCGGCGTTTCTGACCGAAGTGGAACGTTTGGGTTGAGTTGCTATCCTAACTATCCACCTATTCCTTGTTTTGCTTCCTCTCGTTCATTCACAACAAAGACAACTACGGACAAGCTGAGTAGCAAAAGCACCTCGGGTCCTTACATCTGAAACTATAGATTACTTTATTTCCCCGTTTTCTTGAGGGGCTGAGAGCAGATGCATGGCACAGTGATCGATACAGCACCTAAAGCAGTGGGAGTAAGAAGAATTGAAATACACATAACAAGACCTGGGATCCATATGGAAGGAAGGGAAATACTACAGCAACACTTTCAGATAGGCTACACTCTCCTGACAGAAAGACAGCATTGGTTGGTTATGTCTGTAATTGATTCAAATGTTTCAAGACTTTGAAATACTTTTTTTACTAGACTGGAAAAAAGAGCGATGGAAATGTGCGTGAATCTGGATGATACCCTTCGCTCAATTCCCACAGGTGTACCGTTGAGAACATGTTGCCTCAGAAAGCAAGCTCACGTATCACAGATGTGTTATAAATCAGTCTTTAAAATTCCGCATGGAAAAGGCAGCACAAGCACGAACGGAAACTCAAAATAAAAGAGGACTTTCATATAAGAGATAGACAATGAGACAACAACTGAAACTCAGTTGAAGGTTTTTTTGTCACAAATTGTTTTTGTTGCAACAAAAAAAAAATCTAACCAAAGAGAAAGGACATCATAACTAAAATCATAACAATACAAAAAGGAAAAAACACGACATTGAAAAAGGATGACGAGAGAAGAGTGTGAGACTTAGCAACATCAGAGGATGCCACATGTCAATTATCCGTTTTATACCTCCCTACATACCCCTCCCCAACCCCTCCAAAAAAAGATAAGAAAAAACTAGTGCTTGCGTCATCCATTAGAAGGGAAAGAAGGAGAGAAATGAAGAGAGGGAGCCTAAGGGGTTTAACAGTGTGCCAAACATCAGTGAGATTTCTTCTCTATAAAAAGAACAGAACGGTGCAGAAATATTCATATTTTTTTTTTTCAAATCATCAAACAGGTGAAAGAGAATCCTTTTTTCCAGTGAATAAAATCAAGACATTTTTCAGAAAGTTTTTTAGTTTTTTTGTCCATTTAAAAATGTCTCTGTCCCAGTCTCTTTCAAGCCCCTGTTCTCTCATTTAAAGTCTGTTTGAAAATATAGAAGAGAGCAGTTGTCTTTGCTTTGTCCTTGTCCACTGTAGCAGTAAACAAATTATAGCATCCTTTAGAGAGCAGATTTTAGCATGTGAAGAGCGGTTTGGAGGAGTGCTGTGTGTCTGTCTTTGTATGTACATGTTGCTACCTGTATGTCTACGCTTGAACCTGTATGTATGTATGTGTGTGTGTGTGTGTGTGCGTGCGTGTGTGTGTTTCTCTGATTCTGAATGTACTTGTTTTTGCGTTTCTGTCTGTGTGTACATTTTAGTTTGTGTGTATGTGCGTTATCTGGGTTTCTTTGTATGTTTCTGTATGTGTGTATGTGTGTGTGTGTGTGTTTCTCTGCCTCATCACACTTCAGTCTGGAAGTCCCCCTCGGACGTGTCAGGTGTGTTGGCAGACGAGGAGTCCCAGGTGGTCTTGTTGTGCAGCTCCATCCTGTCCTTCTGCTCCCCCGGCACGATGGACAGCTCAGGGGTCATGGTCTTGAAGCTGTCCCAGGAGTGCTGGTCGTCTTGGGTCGGGGTCGACTTGTCCTGCACGGGGTCAAATGTCAAACACACAGGAGACATGGAATGTCAGATCTTTTTTTTGTGTACGTAACTAAATACAATAAATTCTTATTTTTCATTATTATTTATCAATGGAGCAGGGTGAAGCTTCACCTGGCTAGCTGATCTTAGGTCAGTATTGAGATTTCCCTTATGGTTAAGGTTAGGATCTGTGGAGGTTAAGCTGATCCTAGATCTGTTGCCCCTTGCCACTAATCTAAGGTCAGTTTTTGCATCTTAACCCCTAATGGTAAAGCTGATCCTATGTGTGACCCCAGGTTAAATCTACCTATGAGACCTGCTGTTTAAAAACTCATGGTGATACTTCAGAACAAGCAGAACAAGCCAAATCCCAAACTAACCCTTCAGACCTTCCTATTGTGTGTTATTATGTACAGTTGAAGTCGGAAGATTACGTACACCTTAGCCAAATACATTTAAAATCAGTTTTTCACAATTCCTGACATTTAATCCGAGTAAAAATTCCCTGTCTTAGGTCAGTTAGGATCACCACTTTATTTTAAGAATGTGAAATGTCAGAATAATAGTAGAGAGAATGATTTATTTCAGCTTTTATTTCTTTCATCACATTCCCAGGGGGTCAGAAGTTTACATACGCTCAATTAGTATTTGGTAGCATTGCCTTGAAATTGTTTAACTTGGGTCAAACATTTCGTGTAGCCTTCCACAAGCTTCCCACAATAGGTTGGGTGAATTTTGGCCCATTCCTCCTGACAGAGCTGGTGTAACTGAGTCAGGTTTGTAAGGCCTCCTTGCTCGCACACGCTTTTCCAGTTCTGCCCACAAATCTTCTATAGAATTGAGGTCAGGGCTTTGTGATGGCCACTCCAATTCCATGACTTTGTTGTCCTTAAGCCATTTTGCCACAACTTTGGAAGTATGCTTGGGGTCATTGTCCATTTGGAAGACTCATTTGCGACCAAGCTTTAACTTCCTGACTGAAGTCTTGAGATGTTGCTTCAATATATCCACATAATTTCCCTTCCTCGTGATGCCATCGATTTTGTGCACCAGTCCCTCCTGCAGCAAAGCACCCCCACAACATGTTTTTATTTTTTATTTTTATTTCACCGTTATTTAACCAGGTAGGCAAGTTGAGAACAAGTTCTCATTTACAACTGCGACCTGGCCAAGATAAAGCAAAGCAGTTCGACACATACAACAACACAGAGTTACACATGGAGTAAACAAACATACAGTCAATACAGTAGAAAAACAAATCTATATAAAATGTGTGCAAATGAGGTAAGAAGTAATTACAATATAGCAATTTAACACTGGAATGGTAGATGTGCAGTAGATGAATGTGCAAAGTAGAAATCTGTGAGCTGCTCTGAAAGCTGGTGCTTAAAGCTAGTGAGTGAGATAAGTGTCTCCAGTTTCAGTGATTTTGTAGTTCGTTCCAGTCATTGGCAGCAGAGAACTGGAAGGAAAGGGGCCAAAAGAGGAATTGGCTTTGGGGGTGACCAGTGAGATATACCAGCTGGAGCGCGTGCTATGGGTGGGTGCTGCTATGGTTACCAGCGAGCTGAGATAAGGCGGGGCTTTACCTAGCAGGGACTTGTAGATGACCTGGAGCCAGTGGGTCTGGCGACGAGTATGTAGCGAGGGCCAGCCGACTAGAGCATACAGGTAGCAAGTGTGGGTGGTATAAGGGGCTATGGTTACAAAGCGGATGGCACTGTGATAGACTGCATCCAGTTTGCTGAGTAGAGTATTGGAAGCTGTTTTGTAGATGACATCGCCAAAGTCGAGGATCGGAAGGATAGTCAGTTTTACTAGGGCAAGTTTGGCAGCGTGAGTGAAGGAGGCTTTGTTGCGAAATAGAAAGACGTTTATAGATTTGATTTTGGATTGGAGATGTTTAATGTGAGTCTGGAAGGAGAGTTTACAGTCTAGCCAGACACCTAGGTATAGAGACTGCCAGAGGTCCGGACAACAGGCTCTCCAATTTAACACACTGAACTCTGTCTGCAAAGTAGTTGTGAACCAGGCGAGGCAGTCATCTGAGAAACCAAGGCTATTGAGTCTGCCGATAAGAATACGGTGATTGACAGAGTCGAAAGCCTTGCCAGGTTGATGAAGACGGCTGCACAGTACTGTCTTTTATCGATGACGGTTATGATATCGTTTAGTACCTTGAGCGTGGCTGAGGTGCACCCGTGACCAGCTCGGAAACCGGATTGCACAGCGGAGAAGGTACGGTGGGATTCGAAGTGGTCAATGATCTGTTTATTAACTAGGCTTTCGAAGACTTTAGAGAGGCAAGGCAGGATGGATATAGGTCTATAGCAATTTGGGTCTAGAGTGTCACCCCCTTTGAAGAGGGGGATGACCGCGGCAGCTTTCCAATCTTTAGGGATCTCGGACGACACGAAAGAAAGGTTGAGCAGACTGGTAATAGGAGTTGCAACAATGGCGGCGGATAGTTTTAGAAAGAGAGGGTCCAGATTGTCTAGCCCAGCTGTTTTGTACGGGTCCAGGTTTTGCAGCTCTTTCAGAACATCTGCTATCTGGATTTGGGTGAAGGGGAAGCTGGGGAGGCTCTGACAAGTAGCTGCGGGGGGGGGGGGCTGTTGGCCGGGGTTAGGGTAGCCAGGAGGAAGGCATGGTCAGCCGTAGAGAAATGCTTGTGGAAATTTTCGATTATCATGGATTTATCGGTGGTGACTGTGTTACCTAGCCTCAGTGCAGTGGGCAGCTGGGAGGAGGTGATGTTGTTCTCCATGGACTTGACAGTATCCCAAAACGTTTTGGAGTTAGAGCTACAGGATGCAAATTTCTGTTTGAAAAAGCTAGCCTTTGCTTTCCTGACTGACTGCGTGTATTGGTTCCTGACTTCCCTGAGCAGTTGCATATCGCGGGGACTATTCGATGCTATAGCAGTCCACCACAGGATGTTTTTGTGCTGGTCAAGGGCAGTCAGGTCTGGAGTGAACCAAGGGCTGTATCTGTTCTTAGTTTGCATTTTTTGAAAGGGGCATACTTATTTAAGATGGTGAGGAAGTTGCTTTTAAAGAATGACCAGGCATCCTCGACTGACGGGATGAGGTCAACATCCTGCCAGGATACCCGGGCCAGGTCGATTAGAAAGGCCTGCTCGCAGAAGTGTTTTAGGGAGCGTTTGACAGTGATAAGGGGTGGTCGTTTCACCGCGGGCCCAAAGCGGATGCAGGCAATGAGGCAGTGGTCGCTGAGATCCTGATTGAAAACAACAGAGGTATATTTGGAGGGCAAGTTGGTCAGGATAATATCTATGAGGGTGCCCATGTTTACAGATTTAGGATTGTACCTGGTGGGTTCCTTGATGATTTGTATGAGATTGAGGGCATCTAGCTTAGATTGTAGGAATGCCGGGGTGTTAACTACTTAGGGAGCAGTGGGGCGCTAGCGAAAGCACAACATTTGGCGAAAGCACAACATTTGATTGTTTGAGGATAGCCCCTCTCATATTTTATGCATTAGCATAAATCCATAACCAAAGCGGGTCTCATAAAACGCATAAAATCGCTAATATAAAATCCCTTACCTTTCGAAGAACTTCTGCTGAGGGCTTCCCAAGTGTCCAATGAAGACATCCAATGGTTCTTTTGTTAGAAAAAGCCATTTATTATATCCATAAATCTCCGTTTGGTTGGCGCGTTATGTTCATAAAATACAGCATCCACTCGCCCATTGAACCGTGAAGAGAACACGTTCAACCTATACCTATACACTTGTCCAAGAACAATCAAACATCATTGGTAATGTATCCTTAGGAACACTTTTATGTATATTTACTATAATATTTCAACCGGATTATAAACTGGACGATAGGAAAGGAAAAAACCACAGCGCGCGCGAGCCCGTGAACGCGCCTCCTCTTCTGTTTACATCCGGTGACTAGTTTGAAATTCTTCTTCTATTACCATCCAGAGCAACCTAACATCCCCAAACACTGTCTAGAGACTGTTGACATCCAGTGGAAGCAATAGGTACTGCAATCTTACTCCCATATATGGCTGTTTTCAATAGGGAGGGGTTCAAAATGAGGCAATGTGTCAAAAACACTTTTTCCAGGACAGAAATTCCTCGGGTTTTCGCCTGCTATATCAGTTCGGTTATACTCACAGACAACATTTTAACACTCTTAGAAACTTCAGCGTGTTTCCTATCCAATAGTACTAATTATGTGCATATCCTAGTTTCTGGACCTGAGTGGCATGCCTTTTACTTTGGGCACGCCAGACTCTCCAAAACCGACACTAACTAAGAAGTTAAGCATATCCCAGTTTAGGTCACCTAACAGAACTAACTCTGAAGATAGATGGGGGGCAATCAATTCACACATGGTGTCCAGGGCACAGCTGGGAGCTGAGGGGGGTCTATAGCAGGCGGCAACAGTGAGAGACTTATTTCTGGAGAGATACATTTTTAGAATTAGAAGTTCGAACTGTTTGGGCATAGACCTGGAAAGTATGTCAGAACTTTGCAGGCTATCTCTGCAATAGATTGCAACTCCTCCCCCTTTGGCAGTTTTATCTTGGCGGAAAATGTTGTAGTTGGGTATGGAAATATCCGAATTTTTGGTGGCCTTCCTAAGCCAGGATTCAGACACGGCAAGGAAATCAGGGTTGGCGGAGTGTGCTAAAGCAGTGAGTAAAACAAACTTAGGGAGGAGGCTTCTGATGTTAACATGCATGAAACCAAGGCTTTTTCGATTACAGAAGTCAACAAATGAGAGTGCCTGGGGACACGCAGGGCCTGGGTTTACCTCCACCTCACCCGAGAAACAGAGGAGGAGTAGGATGAGGGTACGGCTAAAGGCTATCAGAACAGGTCGTCTAGTGCGTGGGGACAGAGAATAAAAGGAGCAGATTTCTGGCCGTGGTAGAATAGATTCAGGGCATAATGTGCAGACAGGGGTATGGTGGAGTGAGGGTACAGTGGAGGTAAGCCCAGGCACCGAGTGATGATAAGAGTGGTTGCATCTCTGGAGGTGCTGGTAATACTGGGTGAGGTCACCGCATGTGTGGGAGGTCGGACAAAGGAGGAATCTGAGGCATGTAAAGTGGGCCTAGGGGCTCCACTGTAAACTAAAACAATGATAACTATCCTAAACAACAGTAAACAGGGCATATTGACATTTGAGAGAGACATAAAGCGAGGCATAAAGCAAACACAGGTGTTGATTGGGAGAGCTAGCTAAGACAACAACGGGTAAGACCACAACAGCTAATCAGCTAAGACAACAACAACAGGTAAACTGGCGATGAATGGGCAAAGAGGGTTGGTTAGCTACACACAGGGCCTGAGTA
>QNTS01001700.1:538022-556993 GCA_003317085.1 Hucho hucho | reverse complement strand
GAGAGAGAGAGAGAGAGAGAGGGAGAGAGAGAGAGAGAGACCGGCCCATTAGCAGGACAGATGTGAAGGCAAAAGGTGAACAGTTTAAATGTCGCCTTCTCACCTCCCTGCCAACCACCAGTAATCTGTCTCTGACTAGTTTACAAGTTAAACACATTATAGTGCTTATATAGTCTCATGTTGAGACCGCACCGACACACACACACTTGCGCACACGCACACACACACACACACACACACACATATCCAGGGCTCTGTCTCTGCCTGCGAGCTGTCACCATTCCTCTAAGACACACGATTAGGACCAAAGGAGGAGAGCTGAGCCAGGCAAAGCATTAAGCTCATTGTTCCTGATACTTCCTCAACGTTCCTTGGAAACGTCCTTCTCTCTCTTTAAGATCCCCAGTGACTTAGCTTTTATCAAATGTTCATCTAGACCGGAAGTCATATGAACTCGACTTTCCCTGTTAGGGCTCTCTCAGGCAGAATGATTTGTACAATGTAAACTAGAGGAAATGTGCTGTGGGAGAAGACTTCCCTACTGGCCTCGTTTAACTCTATACCTGCTAGGAAACTGCATTTACACTACACTTTTTCACAGATTTACAGGAAAAATAACTACAGAAAATAAGGATGGGACTTATGTCTACGCACACAATTGTCTACGACATAATCCCTAAATATTCTATAATCATGGTGTTTTCTTCATATATTTTTTTTCTTCGGTTTTCTTTTCAAGATAAAAGATATGTGGGGGGAAATGATTAGATATATATATATATATTTTGTTACACGTCCCCAATGTGCCTTTTCTCAGACAGATGGATGACAGTGTCCTCCAAAAGGTTCGAGAAACAGAAAAGCTTATTTGTACATATTTGAGTCAGACAAACTGGCAGTTTCCATCACCAACCTGATAATTCTCCCAACATCCCTCACCCACCCTGGCCTTTTGTTTTCCCTCCCTGCCTTTTTCCTGTCGCCATCTCGGTATTTAATCTAACACAGACAGGCAGCATGGAGGGTTTACTTTTCCCCTCAACGACAGGGTAGGCTACGAAGAAGGCAGGAGGAAGAGAGTGGAGCTAGGAACTTGCTAGGGACAGACAGGGGAGTTAGCAGAAAGGCACAGGAAACCTGTCCTGTGCGTAACTTTTAAGAAAAGCCTTTCATCTTCCCAGCTTTCCTCAAGACAGTTTCTCCTTTTAACTATTACCTGATAAGGAAACTTTTCTTTTTTTCTTTCGAGAGCCACAGAATGAAAAAGGGAAAAGTATCCCCCTCTGTATACACGTTAAACCTCTCATCGCTTTGAACACGAGCTATAGCTTCTTTTATCCCTGCAAAACCAGTTTCCTATGGCTATTAACTCCTTCAAACCAGGTAATTACAGCGGTGGTAAACAGAGCTGTGGCAGATCAGAGTAGAGTAGCAGCTCAGGACCCACTTCACCTTTGCAATCATACGCCGTCTTAGCCTGCGTCCAAAAATGGCACCCTATTCCCTCTACAGTGCACTACTTTCGACCAGGGCCCTGGTCAAAAGTAGTGCCCTAAAGAGGGAATAGGATGCCTTTTGGGACACAGATACTACACTTAGTGCGTTAGGTAGTTAACAGGACAGAGGTAATAATGCCAGGCTGCTGCGGGATTCATTTGCGGATAACTGCTCCGGTCTAATCCATTTAAGTCAGGAGGTCTTTGTGTAAGGAGGGCGCTGTGTGTGTGGAGACGGTGAGAGGGGAGAGCACCCGTGGGTATATCTGATGTGTGGGTCATAAATCACATGGAGAGAGAAGTTTTAAAAAGTGGAGCTCAGGCTCCCACAGTGAGAAGTGGATGTGGGGAACACCCCTCAGAGGAAGAGGGGAGAGACTCTGAGCCTGAGACAAACACTGGGGCTATCAACACTGGGTTAAAACAGCAGTGAGCCCTGAGGAGTGGAAGGGGAGCCACATTACCCGTCACCCTCTCTCTCTTTCCCCTTCCTCTGCTCTACCCCTGGCTCCTCCCCTCCTAGCTGCACTCAAATACAGGGAGAGATGTTAAACCAAATAAAAAGAGGTGAAGTATTAGTTTGCCTCTCGCTGATCTACAGTAACAGGAAGCCCAAGGCACTTTTTCTCTCTCTCTCTCTCTCTCTCTCTCTCTCTCTCTCTCTCTCTCTCTCTCTCTCTCTCTCTCTCTCTCTCTCTCTCTCTACTCTTTCTTGATTGTTGTTTCAGTTAATGAAAACAAAGAGCTGACGAGAAATTTTATGGTGTTCCTGTGACACACACGTCATGCAGAAGACTCCCACATGGGTGCTCAGGGTTGGACAGGAAGGGTCAGTCTGGTAGTCTATACCTTTCTGTTTATGTTGTCAAACCTCACAGATACTGATATATATATATATATATATATATATATATATATATATATATATATATATATATATATATATATGTGACTTTTCTAACATGAAAACACTAAATCCTCTGTAATGGACAGCTAGTACATCCCTGGGGCTTACACAGGGTAAAGATAGAGCTTTCTGTTGGTTCTTGTGACAGACAGACAGACAGACAGAAAGGTATTTGATTGGCTCAACCATTTTGTGTAGCTGCTGTGTGGTGTTTCAAAGGTGCTATGTATGTCTGTTTGTTTCTTTTCTAGTTCTTATCTGTTTTGGGTCGGTGTGAGGTGTGACAGAACGAATGGGTAACCAGTTCCCCTTTTAACTGTGTTCACAGGGTGACAACCACCCAGCCGATCTACTGCAGAGAGGGAACTAATCATGCATTGACACCTTGAACCGTTCAAGTCTCTCACTCAGTGTAGCGACCACATCTCTCCCCTGCCTGGCCTGTTCGCTCGCTGTCAGTGCTACAAATTGGCTTCAAACTTGAATCCAAGGTGCCAGAGAACCATTACACAGACAAAGGCTTGAATTCCACCCAGGGCCTAATGTGTCAAAATCCTTACCCTGCACTACAGAGGAATAAACCTCTTCATTATAGCTCATTATAGACTATTGTACATTTGCTTTGCCAATACCCTAGCTCGTTAGACTCAGCCGAACTAAAGCTCTTTTCCTATTTCTTTGGTAAATGTCTGTGGATCACTACAATGTTTGTCGGTGTCTTGTTTGAGAACAGGATATTTAGCTACAAAATAACATGAAAAAAAACCTGAAAAGTTCCTGACAGAAAAAGATGCTCTCATTTACCCACAAGAGCAGAACTATGTAGAAGTAGAAGGAGGCTTTTCTAAACCTCAATTCTCAATAGGGTCAAAAACAAACAAGAACGCAACAAGGGCATACCCAACCCAAACAGACACCTGCACCGTTCGGTAAACAGTCTACCGCTGACGGAAAGCTGTCTGTAATTAGACAAAGTAGTAATCTTGTTCTGACAGAGAGGATTATATTTGGTCCCAGTGTGTCTGGGGAAGCCGATTTCATTTCCTGGAAAACCCTTTCCTTCCTCCCTCTCCGCTCCTCTCCTCAGCTCCTCCACAGTTACCTGACTCAGCTGCTTGTAGGAATCAAATTCAGTCAACAGATAACAGCGAATCATTTGTCACCCTGAGAAGCAATTCCCTGCAATTGCCAAGGAAGAGTGCGCCACTTTATTCTGGCGCTCTGTCAGATGGCGAAGAAATTGCATTCCGCCGCGCCGCGCCGCGCCTAACCTCTTGCTCTCCAGAGTCACCCGTGACAACAGTTGACTTCATCAGGAGGAAGCCACCATGGCCAACCCTGAACAGCATCGATTCAGGCGAGGCCCACCCCTGGCCCCCTAAGCTCCCCTACCAATCCCCCACCGCACGCCTTCCAACCCCCAGACTATGCAACCCAGCGGAAATACAGACAGACTCCACACAGCTGTTCCCTTCCAGTATTCCTGGAGGTATTACACCGGGTCGCTCATTCTACCGTCTTAATCAACTGATCGTCATTCTCGTAGCTACGGTTTCAAAGTACCAGAACATATTCTAGAAACAGAATCCCATTCCAAATTCCAAAAGAGAATGCGTCCATGTTTGTTGGGACTGGAAGTAGCCTAGGCTGCTTATTGCAGAGGAAACTGTCAGGGCTTTGCTTTTTATGTGACCAGAAAATAATTTACAGTTTTAGAACGAGAAAAATAAAAATAAATTCCCAGGTTCATAAGGGTTTTAATGTGTGTTTGTTAACTGGCTCCTGGAATACAGCCACACAGCTACTTAATTACATTACACATGGCATGGAGATGTTTGTAGCAGACAGACGGCAAGTGAAAAAACACAATATTGCCAGTGTGCAAAAGTACCTTTAACAACTAGCAAATTTAGTGATTTATTTGAAAGGGACTATTCTATTAGATTAGCAATGGGATATTAGCGACAATTTGGTAAAAGAGGCTAACCGAACAAAAGATCTGTGAAACGGCAGCGTCTCAGAGAGAGTGCTCATGTTGATTACATAATGCTATGTCTGTGTGTTGCAGATAAGAGCCAGGTACAGATACAGAGCTGGAGCCGGATGGTTTGTAGCCTACAGTATGTGCGTCTCGGTGAGCACAGGAGAGAGACATTTGGAAGGAAGGCCAGAGGAATGAAACATCTGTGGAGTTTTTTTACTAAGGAAAGGGAATGAGTCAGCCCTTCTGTCAAACAAGTGTCTCAGCACAAGCAGGAACTAGTAAACCTGACACCTTCACAAGGCCTCACCGTTTCACACTGTAGTATAGGGTGCAACATTTCTGTCTGTCTTTAAATAGTGTATCTACAGTACTGTTGATATTGTAGATATTTCTATAAGTCGATCATAAATGACTCACTACAGCCTCCATGTAAATGATAACTAATGGCTTGCCTTTGCAGAGTAAATGCAGTCAGAAATATAATGCATCCATCACTGAATATTTAGAGGATTTTCTTCAAAATCAGAATATTTGACTATTTCCAAATATTTCCATTCATTAATTGATGTAGGCATTAGCTATTGTGCTGGGAGGAAAGAAACCGTCCACCCTACTGTAATGGTCTGCAAACAGACACAAATTCCCAGGGAGAAGTCACATTTTCTCAGGTTAGACTAAATAATGTATGCATACATTCACTTTGGTATGATGAAGCAATTTTAGCCTTTACAACCCAGGAGTCCTCAGGAGGAACAAGGCCAAGCTTCCTGCATGGCTGAATAATTCAAACATCCAGGTGGAGGAGTCTCAGAATACTGGTTACATAGAGGAAGAAGCAGAGGTTTCAACAGGCTAATAACCTAGGACAGTGTCCAATAAAATCTCACAAGATTTGCCTCTTCAAACAAGATGTTCGAAGAAGATATTTTTGTAAGAAGACGGATATTGACACAAGATAATGATTAACATCTGTGTCAATGACTAAAATAAATATGGTTTAGGAAATCTAACGTAAGAAAATAAGAAAAAAGAAAAGAAACGACAGGAGAGGAAAAACACAAACGTGGCGAAATCTAAGGTGTTGAAATGAGAGAAGGTTTGGTTACCTCCCCACTCGGTCGGTCGCAGAGCGTCAGAAGTCAGAACCCAGATGAAGGTTAAAAATTGCATTCTGACTCAGTGTGTGTATGTGTGTGTGTAAAAATGGCATTGTGAGTCAACACCCTGCTGGCTTCTTGTCAGGTTTCAATATGTGCCACAGGGAAATTCATACGCCTTCTCTCTCACAAATCTGTGATGACATGCTCAGGATCACTCCGAACTCACTGCTGCCTAGAAGTTGCTGGTGTTCAGGTTGCCCTTGGTGAAAGAAAACACTTACAAATACATTCATCCTGAGTGAAAAAACAAACAAAATAGAATTGAGGTGTTTCAGACATCAAACATGATTGTGTCTGGCAGTTTTGATGTGGTACGTGGTCTGGGGATAGATGGATACCTAGTTGGTTTGTGCCCTGAACAGATGTAGGCCTCCAGGACGGAACTGTGTGGGGGATTCGGCGACCAAAAGTGAGGGTATTAAATGAAGGACATAGCTCACTATCTGAATCCCAGGACAGCTCAATACTAGGTTAAGGCTATGGTTGCCAAAGTTCACAATGAGCTGAGGTATCCAAGAAGCCTTCACAAGTGAGCTCACTAAGGAGAGGGAACACCTTAATTATTACAGTTTAAATCTTAATAACAGCAACACTTGAATTATGGTTTCATTATTGTTTGAAACAATACAGAAACTAGAAAGGGAAGAGAAAAGGGGGGAGAAAGAGGGAGAGAACAAATGGAAAAAGAAAACAATGGTTACCCAGACTAGAGGAGGGATGTGTAAGTCTGTTTATCCTTCTACCTCATACTCAACACCCGACCGGCGCTCAATATTTACTACCCTTGGTGGCCAAACAAAGAGAAGTATGCCGTCAGAAAGTAATAAAAATCAATAAAGCAGGAACCCCCCACCTGGCCAAAGGGCCCCAGTGACAAGTTGTATATGTTGTAAGAGCTTGGATCATTTTCCACATCCAGGCAGCTAGGCCCTGGCTTCCTACGCCAAGCCAGAGCAGTGCGAGGAGAGTGGGGCCGCTGCAGCAAGGCCATCTGGGAGGGCCTGGAGCAACATGGTTCATCCCACAGAGTTGTCCGGATGCCAGCTCCATTGCATCAGCGTCAGTTCCGGAACTCAGGATCACGCACTCTGCAAGGAGCAGCAACTGGACACCTCTGACCCCGTTCCCTGAACCACCTCACCGCTACGAACCTCGACCCCCAACCCAGTCACCACCTACTCAGCCTGGCAGGTCTGCATCGAACCTTCACAAAGTGTTAAAAAACTTCACAGGTCCCCGGGGATGAGTTCTTGCATGGCGGACGTGGTGGAGGTTGCCTTGGCTAATTTAATAGTCAGGTCTCCACACTCCCCCGTGGTGACCTCCCTCTCTCCCTCCCTCCACACACACACACACACGCACACACACATACGCACACACCTACTCCGTCTCCCGGCTTAGGAAACAAGGCAACTGGCAACATGTGGCTAAACAACATATAAAGTTCCAACAGCGGTTTTAAACTAAACCTTGAATCATTCAAACACTAGGCCTATACAGTGTGTATTTGACTGAAGATCAGAGGAACCTTGGCTCAACTCTTATCCAAGAGAGCCTGTTACTGTTCCTGTGTAACCACAACTAAGGGCAGGTGAGCAGTTGGATGCTCTTGTAGAAGACTGTCATATTCTACTTCTCAGTGGTCTGAGGATCCAGACTAATACATTGTGGGGGTGAGGTCAGTACTGCTGGGTTGGAAGCTTGGCTTGCTGTTCATTCCTGGCATGCAATCGTTATTAAAAGCGAATTAAATGGGGAGCATCGCACTCTCACAGAAGTTTGGTTGGAGCGTAAAACCTGTAAATTCATATAAAAAAATGTGTGATGGGTCCGCACTCAAAACGATGTTGCATACATAATTTTTTATTTGATTATTTTCACTGCATCAGGGATAGCGTACACAGATGTTTCGGCTTCACAGCCTTCCTCAGTGTGTAGGTGCTAGGAAGTAAGCTTTATGCAACATATTTTTGAGTGCGGACCCATCACTGCAATCTGTAGACAGTCTTTAGTGGGCTGTTCTTTTCTCTAACGGGCTGCTTCCAAAATGGCACCCTATGCCCTATATGGCGGACTACAAAAGTAGTGTAGTAAATAGGGAATAGGGTGCCATTTGGGATGTAGCCAGGGTTTGGCCAAGGATAAGCCACATTTGCCAAGTGAGATTCCTGGGATATGTTCAGCCCGCCCACACATACCCTCCTCATCATGAGTGGATATGCTCGGGTCACGGATATGAACACGGCCTCAATTCCATGGGTCTCTGGAGCTAAGGACATTACAATGTAGGTGGATGTTGTTCTGCTGGAGCCAGAATATCTCCACAGTGAACTGCATACAGTGTATTCTTGGTTCACTGTGAACTGTACATTATCAACATAAATGCTGTAGGGATTTGACGTCATTAGCTATTTACCGACCAGGGATTATTTTTTGTTGTTGTACGCTTTTTGGTTATGAGCTAATTCCTTTAATCTTTCTTTATCTCTAGGTGTTACCTAAAGCTAGTAAACAACATGCATCTCTTACAAGAAGACATTAACAGGGATTATTGAGCACGGTTGATAAATAAATGCATCGATAACTGGGTCTATGGACTTTTTTGGTTGAAAAGAAGCAACAGAAGAAGAAAACAAGCTGAACATTTGTATTAAGCACCGAGGCTGAAATATATGTGTATCATATCACTTTTATCAGCTACAGTGGGGAGAGAGAAAAAGCACAATGTCTAATTACAGTCCCAAAAGGAGAGCTCCTCGCTCCCCCACTCTCGCCCCACCTCCAAACCAACCTTCCCTTTCAGAGAGACAGAACATTTTGAGGACAAGGGCAGGCATTTTTGGAAATAAACATGACCCTTGTGAATTCTCCCAAGGAAAGGAGTGACTATTTGCTATTGGCTCGGAAGGGCCTAGGAGAGAAAGAAAGGGAGGGAGAAAGGCTCTTGGGCTCTTGACGGTGACACCTCCCCTAGCAAAAAGACAAGGGGCTTTATCAGACAGAGGTTGCTCGTGATAGCACTCAGGCTACGGAAGTGCCACTCACTGGCACTTAAAGCTGTGCCACTCCATAGCCTCCATAGCCCCTAAGAATAGCATAAAGTTCAGTTGATAAATGAGGAATTATAACGCACCACAACTCTAGGCCTCCTTCCTTCTTGTAGGTTAGGATGGCAGAGGAGAGGGAGGGAAACAGGGCGAACAGAAGTTGTAAAAAGAAGCCAGAAGAGACTATTTGAAATTCTTCATTCTGATAAAGGATTATGACACAGATAATAAATATATTCAACCTTATAAATATTTTAGCTTGGCTACTCCCTGGGCTTAATGTGCTGTACAGCGTCTAATTAAGCATGTATCTGATAGATGCCACTACATAATGATGTGCTGATGTCTAGGGGGTTGGCCAGGAAGAGAAGTATNTGCTTGGCCAAGCACTATTTGAGCTGTGATACACTGACGCTGAGGACTAACACACACACACACACACACACACACACACAGTGTATGGCATAGATTTACATGGCTCAGTTACACTCTCTCCTCAATTAGGTAAAACTACCTTTTCAGCAGTTAAGGGACTGTTATTTCAGTGCACCTATTTGTGTAAATTTCCTGCTATATTTTGCAGTAGTGAAACTGGTCTGAGTTCTGCTGATCAGGGCAGTATGGCCTCCATGACATGCTTGGCCAAGCACTATTTGAGCTGTGATACACTGACGATGAGGACTAACACACACACACACAAACACACACACACAGACAGACAGAAAAACAGACAGACAGACACAAACACTTGCTCCAACCAGTGTCAGAATTCTAACACACACTTACACACACAAAACGGGAAGTGTCACGCTAGCAATAAAATATCTTGACTGAGCAGGAGAGAAGTGTGAAGTCCTGTGCTACTAAGTCACTCTAATAACAAGGACCAATAGCTCACCGACCCCAAAATGTTTCCTTTTTAGATAACGGATTTTTCAACTGTATGGGTCCTAATGTCATTGGTGAAAGCCCATAAAAGGCCTAACAATCACAATAAAGAAAGGAAACCTAGCATCATTCTTACACAGGATCTAGAGACAATTTATGGTCCCTGATTACATACAAAAATCACCAATCGTTCTCTACTCTGGGGAAAATTCTAATGTGGACCCACACTAGTTGATTCTTCTGAGCTTCCCTTTATTTAAGGGTCAACGGGGTTAGCAGGGTAACATTGAGAATGGCTTTTTCAATGCCCTTGGTTCAAAATGCTACCTATTGTCCCCCGAACTTCTGTTCCAGCTCCTGCATTAGCTCTGCCCTGAGTCAATTTAGACACTGTGGGAGAAAGAACCAACAACAACCAACACGACTTCATTGCTCAATAATTTGTACATTTGATTCATGTGCTAACCAGCTGATCGATGCAGATGAATACATGTAATTGTCATTTGGAAGCGTTCCACGCCTCCGGCCACCTTTTAAAAAGCTAAGTGAAGCCTATAGACTAGACTGGGTTGGTGCAAGTGATAGGCACAGCGATGGGGACTACACTATCCCCTCCACTCAGGTAGACCGTACACACACTGGACATTTTTTTAAACCACACCAGTGCATTACACTATTACACTCAGAGTGTAATGCCTGCAGTTTAACGCTCCTCCCTCCCTCCCTCCACATCAGTGACCTGGTCTGAAAGGCTCTGCCCTGCTCTTACTTCTCTGCAAACACGGCTGCCAAGTGCCCATGAAACAAGCCTAATGAGAACATCGTTGTATTTACCTTAGATAAGGTGAGCTGCCTGAGTAGATAACGCCAAGATAACACATTGTTTGAATGGAAACCGTATACGTAGTGTATACGTAGGTCCTTTGGCATTCGAAGCACTCCTTGTGGCTCAACGTTTTACTGTACTCTATAGTTTTCAGAAATATATATATATATATATATATATATATAGCATATTAAATGTACTATCATTCTTTTTTCGTAGTGTAAAAAAAAATATCTAGTACATATTGGCTAGGGTATAAACCGGTGAAATAAACAGTCAACAATTCAAATAAGGGTCAGTTAGCAGTAGTTTTAAAGCAGTGTTTGTCCATGCGTGTTTGAGACCTCATATCGCCTCTCCGGTGTTCTAATTGCTAACTGATATTTCTCTACCAAGTGACCCAGTAACGCTCACACTGGAGGAAAGGTCATCGATGAGTCCTTTATTTTATCATCTCTGGCCGCCGCAACACATCACCGCATTACTCCCTGGAGCGCTCTCTTCAGATTTAAGGCATCTCTCTATTTATCAGACGGGGATCCTTAAATGTGTCACCTATTGACCAAGGTTCAGCAGAAGGTCGCAAATACATGGCTGGACCTTGACAGATAGACAGATGGACACTTGGAGCGTCTCGCAGCTCAATAATAGAAATAGGATCCATCCATCCATAGACGAGGAACAAAGCTGAAGTGTGGCACGCTCCATGGAGGAAAAGGAGGTATCCACCGCTGTCAATTCGATGTATTTATACTTCCTGTTTCAAAGTATTTTGTCCCCCGGTGGCACCTATAGTGTGCCAGATGTGTGCCTCCTGCATGTGACCTGAGACAGCCCTGGAGCCAGGAGCTGGGGTAATTTCTCGCTCTCATTCTACACCGTCGATCGAGGCGGCTTTTTGAGGTGAGAGAAACTGACAGCATTAACTCTCCAGGGCAGAAATTTCCAGTCAAGTGGATCAGAGGACTCACTTATGAATAATCATTAGGCCTTCATTACAAACCCCTCACAACCCACTTCTTCCTGTGCAACACAATGCCTTTTGTCGTCTTCACAAGGTGCATCATTTAATTGCCAATATATTTTTTTCCCTATATGACAACATGTCACATGACAAAATGTAGCCCCAGCTTCCCTTAGGGCTTCCCTTACTCTTGGCATTCTGGATGGCTGTTGAATAGTCTTAAAAATATATATAACAGAAAGAAGAGGATGCTTCGCTAAAAAAAGCTTAAAGATGCTTGCATGATATTTATAATGTATAATATGTTCCAGGAGGACCAATGCTTGTTCATGTGTCTTTATGACCCCTTTTTGGTTCCCTTTTTGGTTTTACATAGTGGAGGCAGACCATGTCTTGTGTTTGGAGACAGTAAAATGTACAAACATGTCCATTCACTAAGGCATATACCCATCTCGGTCCATGGCACTAAGAGATGTGCCATACCTATTTGTCGCACGATAAATAAAGGACAAATGCCATGATCGCAATGGAGGCAAGCTATCAAAAGATGTTCAGGTTAACATTTTGGTGACAATTTATCAGACAGCCTTTCAAATGTATCTTTAAGACATCCCCCTTTTCTGTCACCCTGTCTTACCCTCCTCATGAGCGTACAAGACGGAAAGAGGAACAACATTTTTTGCAAGGGCATGAAACTTTCCTCCTGATGCACAGTGTGTGGAAACCTATTTGATATTGCAATGCTCAACATTCTTCTACATCTGTCCTGTTATTGTTCTAACACCCTACTGGTGTTCTGTACTAAAGAATTGGAGCGTGTGCGCTCCCTACTGTAATGACATACAGTATCCAAATCAACAGGGTTATCTGTCAGGTACACTTCGCCTGGCTCTGTCTCCTGGGAACACCAGTATTGTGTCAGCCGGGCAAAATAATATAACGTCACCATATTTACAGAACAATTTCATCTGCCTGCGCTGAACGGATTGAGTCTGAGCCTGCCTGCATTCGTCTAGCCTGCCTTCAAATGTGGGTAAATCAACACAGTTCCCCTTTGACACAAAATGCAGCGCGATTACCGAGTTGGTACAGCCTTAATAAGCTGAATAATGAGGGAATTTCAGAAATGCACAAGCGCCATTATAGTCCAACAATAAGAGCTAGGAGTGAGTAAACCAGCACAGGGCAGAAGGTAGGCGTAGGGATATAATGAGGCCAGTGTTGTAAGTAATGTACTCTCCATTGTGCTACCATGTAAATGCTGCTACCCATTTCTTCTTCACATTCATACACACACAGCCCCGGATTTAAGTCAGTCTCAATCTGAGATGTCTTCTCTTTCTTCAAAGAATGGCACAGTGGTGTCCCTCATTCTTTTCTCTCTTTCTCTTCTCCTTCACCCTCTCTCTCTCTCTCTCTCTCTCTCTCTAATTTCTTTCTCTGTTTAGTGACAGGCAGTGACAGAAACTGGCCCCAGTCTTGCTTTTTGAAAGCAAACATTAAAGCTCATAGGATGAGCTGCAGGTGTGTTACTGCCAGACTCGTAAACACGCCACTATTTACATATTTTCCCTTCCGAATGACAATTAAGGTCAGTGAAATAATTGCAGTCCTTCATAATCCTTACTGCTCTAACTGGGAATGATAGGGACGGTTAGAAACTGACTTTCTGCTCCGACAAAGTTTGGACTTCTCTTCCTTTGTTGAGGTGTTCCTCCTTTCCCTGGTTTACTACTGTACCAAACACTGTCTGTGAAGCCCTGTGTCTCTTATACCTGACAACCCTCTTATGATATTACAGGAAACTGTAAACAATTACAACTTCATCATTATCGTCATTAATTATATTGACATTTCTCGAGACAGTATTTGTCTTTCCATTTGAAGTATGTGTCTACATGATACAAAATTATGTCACGCCTCTCACAAATCCCGTCTTTGGCCGGCTCAGTCATTTTCTCATTGGCAAATGGTCGGAGGAGTGCAGCATTTCAGCTAAAACAATCTCAATCTCTTCTACTCTACTGTCAAGAGGCAGGGGGCACTTGAGAATAGACACATACTTCAAAAGAACTGCCAAATAATTGTATGCTTTTATTAATAAGTCCCAAATATTGCTGTTGGACAAGGCCAGTAAAAGTGCCTTGGTCTGCACTTCTTCTTCTTCTGTCCTCCTCCAACAACTTGTCTGTTATTGTAACACAACGCAGGTGCAGGATGTAACAACAGACTTGTCTTGACGAGGGCCATAAACTGTGCTTGTCTAGCAGGAGCACCCGGAGACCTGGATCTATTGAGACAAGCATCCAGCCGTGCTTGAATATCTGTTCCGTGTTTCTGGGCTTGGGCCTACGCCATCCAGGTGGATCACATTTAACAGCTAAGTTCCACAAATTCCCCATAAAGGAATGAAGAGATGGCCCTCTCTTGTCCATAGAATTTCACAGAACCATAGTACCATTCCAAATAACTCTGCGAGCCTGAAACGGATGATCAACCTTCCTTCCATGTTGGGTGTAAGGCAGATGCTGCATATGACATACCAAGGAAGCTTTATAGGAACACAAATAGTGCAGACTAAAATGACAAGTTTGAAAACTGAAGCTTGATTCAATGCACTTTGTTTAAGTATCTCTGTTCCATTTGTTGATGCTAATCTTTGCAGTACTTTTTACAAGCCGTTAATATTGATTGCTGCAGAGAGAGGATAGGAGGGAGGTGGTTCATTCACAATAGCAGCATTCCATTATGAAGACGCAACAAAGAACCGTGCAGAGTGGGCAGCATCTCTCGCTCCTATACCGTAAAGCCATGGGGTTTAGAATATTATCAAGTAGATACTGACTCAAATTGATTTGGGTAATGAATGCCTGCACCTTGAAATATAATAGCCACTTATAGTAATTACCTTCACCATTATCAAGGTCACCTAACAAAACAATGGCCGACATTTTGAGGACCCTAGCTGACACACATTTACTGTGACATTATGTTATCTTTGTATGTTTATTTATTTAAAGTGATACGTCTGATTTTTTTTTACAAATACATTGGTTTGTTTTCTAATGTATGACAGAACTATGGGTTGTAATGTGCTATACCAATTCAATTAAATTAATCTTAATTGTCTTAAAATGGGACAATTATTGAACTACGAGATAAACATTGAATTATTTATTTTGTCTTATTTTTTTTAATATTTTTTTTAACTGTCCTTCAGTCTGTTTCCATCACCCAAGCCCTTGATGCATGTCAACGTGTCAGCCAAATTGGGATGACAACAAGTGAACTGTCACTCACAGCACTTCAGCTTGCCCACTCCCAGATATCGAAACCTATTTGAATCAAATCAAACATATTCATATAAAATTGTGTACACGCTTGAAGAACACTGCCCCGTTTTAGAATACAGAAAAAAAACAGTCAAACAGCTGAGTCCGACATCTCTTTTATAACACGTTCAGGCTCGGAATTCAGTATTCAGCGCTAGGGCAACACTCCATACTCCGGATTCAAAATGTCAATATGAAACATAAACCAACCTTTATTAATAAGCAACTTTTTACAGACTAGAATTAACTAGCTTGTTAGGAAAACCACACAGCTAGCCAAGTGAGCTAGCCAATGGTTTTCCCAATGCAGTGCTGGAGTAGAGTATCACTCCCACTATCTTTTTAAGGATCATTTGACCATCAAACAATGTTGGAGTGGGTTTCCTTTCACACACAAAGCCCAGTAATAAACGCTTGGCCTTTGTCTCACATACGCTCGGCTAGAAAGATGACCTCAGCTTCAAAACAATAAAGGCCCTGTAATGCACTCTCCAGAGGCCTGTTGCACTAACTTTGTTTCACTTCAATACAATTTCGGAGAAAAAAAAGGAAATACGTTGGACCTTATCAACTCCTGCTCTATCACAAAGTGTGTCAAATCTGACACCAGGGCATACCAGTCGGAGAGGCTACAACAAATCTGGGACTATAATAGGAGTGTCATGAGTTTCAGTGTGTGTGTGTGTGTGTTCACCGGTATGGGCTTGTGTGTGTTTCTATTTGCTGATATGTGTGTGTGTGTACCACTAATGTGTGTGTTTGTATGCGGCAGTGTGTTGAGCTGGATGTGGCAGATTGAGCCATGTAATTTGTCACAGAGCTCCTCTGGCTGGCTGATGAAGTGAATGGGTAAGCAGGACAAACGCAGANCTCCTGCTCTATCACAAAGTGTGTCAAATCTGACACCAGGGCATACCAGTCGGAGAGGCTACAACAAATCTGGGACTATAATAGGAGTGTCATGAGTTTCAGTGTGTGTGTGTGTGTGTGTGTGTGTGTGTGTGTGTGTGTGTGTGTGTGTGTGTGTGTGTGTGTGTGTGTGTGTGTGTGTGTGTGTGTGTGTGTGTGTGTGTGTAAGAGCGAGAGGGGGGAGAGAGAGAGAGATCAACATAGAGAGAGGGAGAGCGTGACTGTGCATTTGGTGTGTGGTGGTATAGTGATATTGGGGGGTGAAGTGAAGCGGGGGGCACCCTGAACAGCTAAGAGGATCAAATATCTAAGCAAAACAAAGGCTGTGTCACAGGGGCATTCAAGTCACAAGCTCTCTCACTCCTACAACAACAGACCCCCCCCAAATGTCTAGTCCCGTTGCCCCGACAGCGCCGGTCACAAAGAGACCCCAGATATTACAGAGAACAAAACAGCAGACAGATGTAGGTATTGTTATGCAGAGTATCTTCCTCTTCCCCCAGGGCTGACCATTTCCACTAAACGTCAACAGTGAACAACTCTGATCTCTGCAATCTATACCACTAAAAAAGAACAACAAAATACCTTGTGTTTCCTTTTTGACTTGGGCCTGTTTAGCAGTCTACAACCTAGATCAAGCTGGCAAACTTTCTATTTCTGCACTTGTTAAATGCTTCTTTTTGTCTTGGCCTTACAATAGGCTGATGGAGTCTGGACTAGGACAATACGGCTTGGTTCGCCCCCACCCACCTCTCTCTACATGGTCATCTCATAAGGATCTGACCCGTGCCTGAAGTGGCCTGAGATGAAGCTGTGTATTATTACAGCTGGGAGCCCAGCGAGACTCAGTGAGACTCAGGGATGAGCCCTGATTGATTAAGACCAGATGGGCGTCGTCCACCGTCCACACATAGCAAACAACAGAAATAGAAAGGCTGTGTCTACATTCCGGAGTAACACTCACATTGGATGATTTGATTTGATCGGGCTCCTCTATAGTAGTCAGAGCTGGACAAACATTGTCTTCCCTATTATCTTACTCCCTAAGACCTTTGATCCATCTTTAACAATAAGGGAATATTACTTACAGTCAATCTTGGGATAGATATTTTTAAAAAGCTCACAAATATTGTCCAAGCAAAAGGTTTGCTTTAAACCTGAGGTCCCTTATGGCCTTACCGTAGATAGGTTCAACCTGCTAGGGTTCAACCTGACCTGACTGTTCTGGGTCTGTAAGTAAAGCTCTCTTAAATTAAACATGACTCTATCTAATTGTTGAATGTCATGTGGTCCAAGCCACAGTGTAAATCCTACCCCAGTCTAGACAGAATTCTTGACAGTCCTACACTAATGTCTGTCGCAGTCAGATGGGGTAAATGCAGAATGGCAAGGTAATTTGACATAAGGCACTTCTCCCAGCGAGTAATATAATGTGGCAGCAGAAGCAGCTTTTTAAAGGAATCAATTAAGTTTTAAAAAGGTGTTCCTGGCTGGCCAGGGTGAGGAGGGTTATTATTCTGGAGGATTGAAGGAGGTGGGTGGGGGCTGGTAGGTGGTTGGGTGGATTCTCTGGAGGCAGAGCAGACCTCTGTCTTTCAGTGGCAGTGGTCTCCCAGCCCTCACCCTCCTCCTCACACAGCATGGTTTATTTTTCCTGCTCACACTGTGGCCTTAAACTGCTACCTTCTCGTTATAAATCTTCTCAGGTTTCACCTCCAAGTGTCTGTGCTCCTGATCTCCGACAGGCGTTCCTAGCAGCTATGTATGACTCCGTGCCTGGAGGGCACTGATGAACTGCAGCCTTCTGCCCTTGCTCTGTCATACCCTGTTTAAGATGAGCTATCAATTTTCAAAGGGCTGCTGCGATTGGTTCGGAGGGGGGCTTTGGGATTGAGGTGCAGGGGTAGAGGGGGTAACAGGGAAAATCTGGACTTCTGGCTTCTGACTCTGGGGAGAGTAAAAGGAATAAAGTGGATTCATAACAGTTGGGTTCTGTTGGACTTTTTATAAAGCCCTCCGTCTTCGTTATGAGGTAAAACTAACTACTGTTGGATTTCAATTGGTTACAACATGTAGCCTTCCCTATTAAAGAGGTAGACAGTTCACCAGAAAAAAAAGGTGCTTCTACACCTAACATAGGCTATAACTGTTGTCTTCGGACCTGGTTCTTACAAACACTTTAGCAAGCAATCACGTTGTCTTAAAGTTCTCCCTGGTTGATGTACTCACAAACAGGAGTCTTTTTTTCAAAGATAGACAAGGTGTGTTGTACTCAGCAAAATAGCCATTGCTTCTTGAGCCTCTCTACCCCCTGCCTGTCCCCCCCTCCCTCCCAGTGCTTGCTACGCTACATGGATAAACATCAACCAAAAGGGGAACAGGCTAAACACATAACTCTTATTTATGCTGTTCAATTCAGCCTCAGATATTCCGCAATTCATTTTCATGATCAATTACAAAACCTGAAGGCATCTGTAAAGCATTTTGTGTGACAGCACACACACACACATACACACACCTACACTGACTAGCTGTTCATAGTGTTTGCCTAGTGTTCCTGCAGGAATACACTCAACTGCCTAATTTAGTTTATGACATTTGTTTTGTGTTTTCCCCAGAGAGTTTGAGAGACACCTACATGTTAGGTAATTACTGCAGGATTTCTGTTTGGTTGAGACTGGTGAGTTTTGAGAGAATGCTCAGGAAGTAGTCCAAATATTTTGGAATGAGAATGAGGTGAAGCAAGGAAAGGAAGAGAACATGTGAGGGAGCCAGGTACCAAGCTCCTAAGACATGACCTTCTACATTAATAACATATTTTTCATGTAAATATATATATATATTTACATATGTACATATATATACATACATATTTACATATATATATATACACACAGTGAAGGAAAAAATATTTGATCCCCTGCTGATTTTGTACGTTTGCCCACTGACAAAGAAATGATCAGTCTATAATTTTAATGGTAGGTTTATTTGAACAGTGAGAGACAGAATAACAACAAAAAAATCCAGAAAAACGCATGTGAAAAATGTTATAAATTGATTTGCATTTTAATGAGGGAAATAAGTATTTGACCCCTCTGCAAAACATGACTTAGTACTTGGTGGCAAAACCCTTGTTGGCAATCACAGAGGTCAGACGTTTCTTGGAGTTGGCCAACAGGTTTGCACACATCTCAGGAGGGATTTTGTCCCACTCCTCTTTGCAGATCTTCTCCAAGTCATTAAGGTTTCGAGGCTGACGTTTGGCAACTCGAACCTTCAGCTCCCTCCACAGATTTTCTATGGGATTAAGGTCTGGAGACTGGCTAGGCCACTCCAGGACCTTAACCTCTTAAGGAGCAGCAAGGTGCGTTGGGGCGCTAGCGCCCCACTCCCGACACTACCAGGTAAAATGTAAGGCGCCAAATTCAAAATCCAAAAGTTGAATTATTAAACATGCA
>QNTS01001700.1:504373-537921 GCA_003317085.1 Hucho hucho | reverse complement strand
TTAACTTCTTAGGGAGCAGCTCCCGAGGTGACGGTTTTGGAGAGTCTGGCGTGCCCAAAGTAAAATGCCTCCCACTCAGGCCCAGAAAATAGGATATGCACATAATTAGTACTATTGGATAGGAAACACTCTGAAGTTTCTAAGAGTGTTAAAATATTGTCTGTGAGTATAACAGAACGGATATGGCAGGCGAAAACCCGAGGAATTTCTGTCCTGGAAAAAGTGATTTTGACACATTGCCTCATTTTGAACCCCTCCCTATTGAAAATGACCATATAAGGGAGTAAGATTTCAGTACCTATTGCTTCCACTGGATGTCAACAGTCTCTAGACAGTGTTTTGATTATGTTTAGTTGATCTGGATGGTAATAGAAGAAGAATTAGGAAGTGGTCACAAGAAGTAAACAGAAGAGGATGCGCGTTCACAGGTTTGCGCGCGCTGTGGTTTTTTCCTTTCCTATCGCCCAGTTTATATTCCGGTTGAAATATTATAGTAAATATACATAAAAGTGTTCCTAAGGATACATTATCAATGATGTTTGATTGTTCTTGGACAAGTGTATAGGTATAGGTTGAACGAGTTCTCTTCACGGTTCAATGGGCGAGTGGACGCTGTATTTTCTCATCATAACGCACCAACCAAACGGAGATTTATGGATATAATAAATTACTTTTTCTAACAAAAGAACCATGGATTGTCTTCGTTGGACACTTGGGAAGCCCTCAGCAGAAGTTCTTCAAAAGGTAATTGATTTGTTTTCTCTGTGAAATGTGTTTTGTGGTGGGGCGCTAGCTAGCGCCCCACCACTCCCTAAGTAGTTAAGTGTGCTCCTAATCTCAGCTCGTTACCTGTATAAAAGACACCTGGGAGCCAGAAATCTTTCTGATTGAGAGGGGGTCAAATACTTATTTCCCTCATTAAAATGCAAATCATTTTATAAAATTTTTCTCATGCGTTTTTCAGGATTTTTTTGTTGTTATTCTGTCTCTCACTGTTCAAATAAACCTACCATTAAAATTATAGACTGATCATTTCTTTGTCAGTGGGCAAACGTACAAAATCAGCAGGGGATCAAATACTTTTTTCCCTCACTGTATATATATTGACTAATGTCAGCATTATTCAGTGCTTTATCTGAGAAATTCAAATAAGCGAAACTCCCCTGCTTATGTGTTTTTCAACATTACTTCTCATAACATGTTAGATTTTATAAATCATTACTTGGTTCTCTAGGGAATATTCTGCATTCAGAAAGGCTGGTCTGAACAGTTTCTTTCTCATGGACAGGAAAATTCATTTCAATATATTTATCTTCATGAATACATGTTTGTAGTGGAAAAATAATACAAAACCACAAAAGTGTGTTGGGGGGTGAATAACCTAGATGCATGATGGTAGTTGGAAGCTCCACAAAACATTAGAAAGGGAAATTGCACACAGCAGGAAGAAAAATCATTGTGTTACCCCAGGTGAAAAATATTGTTGCTTTGCTTAAAAGTGCATGCAAGGCAAAGGCAAGCTACATTATTAGAATGTTTAAATATTAATTATTCTGCTGGGTAGTAAAGATGATCGAGCCACAGTGTCAACTACTTTATTTTTCTTCTAGAAGCCATAGGAACTCTTTGCTGTGAAACGTGATCCTGTATTGTTTCACCAACTTGGCAAACAAACAAATGTTTTTACGGTTCAGCGGTTTTACTGTTTTTACAGATTTTGAGTTGTTTTAGGACTAATGGTACTTGCTTCAATTTTCTTCATTTTTATGTATCTATAAATGTCTCAATGCTTTTAGCAGGACTACTGCATAATGTATATAGGAGAATGTGTGCAATCTTATATTTGGCACAACGGCTTTAGAACTTCTTTCAGTGTTTCGGACAAAGAATTTGGAAGGCAAATTAGAATTGATCTCAGTTGTCATTACTTACAGGTACCAGTCAATACCTAAGTCAGATACATTCATATTCCCTTACAACATAGTTTTGAAATGACTTGAGTATTTCATGTGAATAGTGTCACTCCTTTTCCCTTTTCTAAGAATGTAAGTATGAAAGGCTTTCTGCTCTCTTTTGTCAGAAAGGCAATACAAATAGACTCAGATACATAGGGTTTGCCCAACAAAGCCCAGTATTATTTCTGAGGATCTGTTCTGGCTCTCAGGTAAATCAGAGAAAGCTGCTAGTTTCCCCTCTGTATGTCAGAGAGAGATTCAAAGCCGCTGGCTTAAAGATAGGTATTAAGACTGTAAGATCTAAAACACTTTGGGAGCCTTCAGAGTGAAATGGATAAAGATACAGAGGGCTGAGGGCAGAGACTTGAGGGAGAGAAAGAGAGGGGGGAATAGAGAGAGAGAGAGGTGGGGGAGTGATAGAGGGGAGCTAGAGAAAGAGAGAGAAGAAGCCCCGGCTTCAGCTCTCTGAGACTCCTCGCTCCTTGCTGTCACTCATGGCTGCCCTGCCAGTATTCCCCACCTGAGACGGATTGCGATGCATGTTCGAGTCACTCATGCACAAGAAGCAATACACAAGTTCGGTGTAAAGCCACTTTAAAAGCTCATCAGGCGCATACTTTGCTTGTAGGAAATACCTTATTCATGACGGAGGGAGCCGTAGCCTAGGTAATTACTTGAATCAAGGTGGCCTCGGAAATGTTTAAATCTACAAGGACGTGCAGGAGCATGAATAATGCAAAATAATTTGCATCTAAATTTTTTAAGTGTGCTTTATTCAAAAACTAAAATGCGGCTTCGATTAAAGTTTGATGAGTGGAAGCTGAGAGCTCTGTGCATGCTGAGAAAAGCTCCTTATTTGTAGAAATTATTTAGAATGGTGATAAAGGGGCAGGGAGAGGAGAAGAGGAAATGGGGGAGAGAATAAGGCCAGAAGAAGAAACTGCCAATAAATAATCATTAAGGTAGAAAAGCATTAGTGTGTCAGAGAGGGTGTATTGTATTGAGAGATGGATATTGCAATACGCTGCCTTGTAAAGAAAAGTTTTTCAGACAAGATGTTTGTAACCACATACAGTACATATAACCACCACAAAGGAGAATACAGTATGTACAGTAGCTGTGTATTACTCTTCCACATAATAATACATTTTCCTTAAAGATGGCATTGTGAGAGCTATTTGGTTTTCTATGTGGATGCATGTCATATTCAAATATCTAGGAGTGTGTATTTTCCCTAAAATCCTGTTTCTTTAAAAAAATCATGCACACTTTCATTGCATGAAATGAAGTTCACAAAAGTTGACAGTTGACCTTCTGTTTGTTTCACAAAGTACAGTTACAGCATAAACCACTTCGCAGTGCTTACCTGCTTCTTGATGAACGCACGCCACAGCAAATTGGACAGCACCGAGAAAAAAAAGAAGAAAGAAACCATTGACTAATTTAGTGTCATAGGTCATGTTATTGAGACAAAATAATGAACACTTTCCTTTAGAAATAAGGAAACAACTGATGCTACACAATATTGTATTGACTACAGTGCTACAGAAAGGCACACAACAAGAGATAGTCATTGCAGGTTATGTAGTGAGGTCATGATAGGGGATGATACCATACAGGTCTAAAGAGACATTTTACATTTTCCTAATTCCTTACAATGACCTCTTAGCTTTGTCAAATGAGCATGGCACTTGGAAGAGCAAGTGTGAGTTATTTTTGATATTATTCCTTAATAGTAAGTGTGAGTAATTGTTTTTGTCATAGACACTATTTGATGCAATATAGTCATTTGTTGTCCTATAGATTGACTTAATGGGTAAATGCAGAAAATACCCTCTCTTCATAACTCCTTCTGGTCCACAGCACATATATACTGTAAGTAACATGTTAATTACTGCTGTCTGGTACTCCTGTTTCATTAGCATTTAACCTAGATTTCGTGTCAAACAGGAGTCCCTGATTACAGCCTAGTGTTCACATTTCACAGTCCCTTGTTTCATCCGAATGCCCTCAATCTGGCTTGGCAGTCACTATTGAATCTACTGAAACTGAAAAAGGAGACCAGGGCCTTATTTCTGATCTTTAGGTCCCAGTGTGATTCTTACACAAAATATAATCTTAAAAGAAACAACCTGAACCAAGGCAATATTCTCCCCTCTATCCATCCACAGGCCCACCCAACCAACACAAACACACACATCAGCACACACACCCCTCCTTTTGTTAAACAAACCATATATCTCCAACTTTTTTTCCTTCCTGCCTGCATTGCATTAGCCAGCCAGACTCAAGAAGGGGGACTATTTTTAACGTGGGCAGTCCAGAAACAAAGGCCTCTCCTGAGGCAGACCCCCTGCCTAGTGGGTCACCTAGCTCTCTGCGACACTGCTTCTTTTCCCACGCTAACTTCAGGGCTCATTTGCATCGCGCTGGCTGTTGGGGCGATTATGTTCAGGTGAGCTGGTTTGTATGGGACCGGGGCCATAAGATATGACAGGCACAGGGGCTTGGGGGCTGGAGGCCTGCCGCCTACCCCTGATCCTGTCCTTAATTGCGACTGACTGGCACCAGACACAATCACCCTCTTGATTCAGCAAATTGTCCTCAGAGTAGCTTGTGGTGACCCTGACCTGCGGCAAATCATCTCACAGCAGCCGGCCGAGGTAAACAAGGAGTAATCTCAATTCACCCAGGACAAAAGAGAGGGCTTATATATGATCATTTTTTTCTATTCAGTACAGGTCCTCCTTTATGTAAGGACAGCACCAAAAGATCACAGCTCAGTGAATCCAACTGTATTTGTCATATTGCAATATATGCCTATACAAATATACAAATATCCTCATTAGTTGAAAACCAAAACCAATCTAATACAACTACTATTTGAGCTGTTACATACTAGATGAGACAAGGGGAAATGTCCTAAATTCGCCAGTGTGTGTGTGTATAGTGTACGTGTATTTCTCAAATATAATTGTCAGCATCTGGGCCTGTCCCTCCCAGTCTCACAGAGTGCAAACAACGTCAGACAGGACAGGGTTCTGTGTTCACAGAGGAGTGTAATTAGCATGTTTCCGAAAGAGAGGATGGAGGATGTTATCTCAGGCCTCTGATTAAAGGGGAAAGAATAGAAGTGAGCAAGTGAAGGCTCCCTTACAAGTGTGTTTACAGGGAGACACACCTTTCACAACCATAACACTTCCACTGACCACTGACCAAGGAGATTACACTTAGCAAGAACGAAGGTTAGTTAGCATTTAGCCAGAGGTGGAAGTTGGACTCACACTGTGAATAAATATGGCATCCAACTGATAATAGATTCCAAATACTACAATGGGCACTTCAATGGGATCCTTTGAATATGCTGCTGTGCTATCTTTTGTATTGGCATTGCTAAATCTATGATACCGTAGTTACCTTGTATTATCAGGAGAACATGGAATGTAAAAGGGAGTGCAGCTTTGCTTCCAACAAGATGGGAGAGAAGAAAAAAAACTGGATAACTGTCAACATTGCCCCTGCAAGGTTTTCAATCTGTCAGTGTGTCAAGCTACCTTCATTTCCCTCTCCTCCCAGAGAACTGACCGTTTGAACCCGCCCAGAGAAACCGCTCCAACACATTTCAGATGCAACATCTCCTGTGACAGAATTCATTTTTTTGGACACCCTTTATTCACTCAGTCCAAGGAAAAAAAAACAGCATGAAGAATCGAGCACACTACATTTGTCTCCAGAACATCGGCCTATCAGTCAGGCCGTTTTATCAACGGTAGATTTGGAATGAAGTTGAATTTCAAGACGTTATACCATCCCTACCCACTTTCAAACAACTGCTATTCTCAATCTTCCCCCACAAGTATATAATTTTCTACCGTTTTGTCAGTTTCGTGTCCTTTTCCCTAGATTAACCTGCGATTGTGATCTGTTTTCACGCTTCCAGAGAGGTTGGCATTGTGGGGAAAGTGATGTTTATCTCTGGAAGATGTGGTAACACAGAGCACGACCAACAATGAGATGGGAAATACAAAAAGCCAAAGTGTAAGAAATGACAGATAACAGTCCATGAATTGTTGGGGGACGTTCCTCTTCCTCACTTTCTTTCTTTTTTTATGAACAGCTTTTCTTGTTTCACTTTGCTTCAGCTTCTATAGTGACATGTACGCTGCCTGTCTCTGATTGGATGAGAGGAGAAAACAACAACAAAAGCAGCCCATTTAACCCGTATGCATTACCATGGCTACATCACATGATAACTCTACAGACAGAAGGTTGACTGGATGAAAGCTGAAACCTCCGAGCCAAATCATCCATTTTAGTAGCATGGATGATCAAACAGCACTAATAAAGATCCGTAATGATGAAACAGAAGAGAACATTTCTTGGAGGCCTCATTTGGTAAATAAATGAGCTGAAAGAACTGTGCAAAAGTAAAAAATGGTCTTTCAAGCTCTTCTAAACACGCCTGGGCTGAGTTACGCATCACCGAGGCTATAATCTTCACTCAATCTCAGAAAATTACCCCCATCCTCCTTCTTCCTCCTCCTTCCACCCAAAAAAACCTTATCAGCAGATACTCCCCTTCACTTTATTTCATTTATGAATTACAAGAAAGATGCTATTATATATTATTAATTTTGGTGCTGTTCTTTGGCTCTGGCTTCATTCGGCGGTGAGCTGCGGATGTCGGAGCGGTGTAATTATGTTCTAGCCGGGCAGCCATCCGTTTCCTTTCAAAAATTTACAGGATTCTTAATCACGTTGCTCATTTGGGTGCACAGTAGCGAGGATGGCGCAACACAAACAGGGCACGTCTGTTTACACAGAAACACCTGCTTAGCATTGATAGCAGATGTCAGTCAGTGAACAGAACAAAAAAGGAGGAAAATGGAATTAAAAAGGCAAGCATCACCAACTTCTTATTATTTACTTTACTGCGAAAATGAACTACTATAATGGTGGATAGAGAGAGAGGAGAGAGAGAGGAGGGAGAGGAGAGAGAGGAGAGAGAGAGGCGAGAGAGAGAGAGAGAGAGAGAGAGAGAGAGAGAGAGAGAGAGAGAGAGAGGAGGGACAGGAGAGAGACAGAGGAGGGAGAGGAGAGAGAGGAGAGAGAGGAAGGAGCGTATTACAAACACCAAGAAAACTAGGACTCATAATTATGCCTAGTTTTTTTTTCTTCTATCATTTATTTATCTTTTTCCTCTGGTTTTCTCCCACCTGCATGGAATGAGAGCAGTCAAGCCAGCATCTTAGACATGATGAGATTTGGAGCCCGTTTCTCTCCTCTCTTTTCCGGTTAAGAAAACATCTATGGCCTTATATTTCACTCCGTTTGCATCAGTCTTTACTGCATTATTCATTTGAATTTTAGCGGGTTGGGTAATTAAATCTCTCCTAGCTGGGATGCTGTTTGTTCATTTGTATTTAAATTAAATGTGAATATTTCTGTGATGAAAATGCAGAATGGTGTTAATCAACTTTTCTCACCTTACAAATGGATGACTATGGGCGAGCAAGCTTTGAAAATACTTTATTGTTCTTGCCAGTCTCACTAAATGGCTTCTTCTTAAGAATAATAGTCACAAGTCAACTACTGCATTGACAAACATATTTCACTGGATGAATGTGCTCGGCCAGGGATATTGGATCCCATGGTGATCTTGCTTCCCCCCACCCTATAGTAAAATATCAACAACAAAATGGCCACTGAGGACCTTTGTGACACACTGAGAGACACAGACACAAAGATACAAATAGCGGAGACACTGTGCCTTTAAAGCCCATCTGGCCTGGAGACGTAATAAAATTGACGTATTGATTCCTTTGAATTTACGAATGCCTGTTTCATAAACTCCATTTCCAAAGCCTAGCCCTCTTTAGAGCGCTGTCATTTTCCCCCCAAATGGATCAATTATGTGCCCACGTAATCCCGTTACCTGTGAAATCCACGCATACTTCCCCCATTTGCGGCGGTTCCCAGGCGGACAGACTCACATTAAGCGCACATAAACAAACTAGAGGTTTTCCCTGATATTAGGGATTGTTTTCTCACTGTATATTATGCACTGAAGAAGAGTTACTCTCTTAGGGTTTAGGAGGATATCAGAAAGAAGCTCTCTCCCTCTTCTCTTTATATATGAGTAAGGGAGGCATACCCACCTTAATGCATCCTATTCAACATCCCCTCCTCGCTTACCCTGCCTTGCTGCCCGCCTAGGAAAAACTGAATTCAATAATAATGTCTCATCTTTATCTGCTCACAACAAGTTAATACTAAGAAAACAATACATCCAATGAACGGATAGGGATTTTTTTGCTCAATCGCACCCTACAATTTCCTCAACATGTGCCACTATACCCTCTAAACATTTAACATCTATCTTTTTATCACCTTGTTTTGAACATTGTATGAAAAATGATGATACTGTATTCCTTTGCATTCATTTTCACACCCGCTGTGTCCCAGACACCTTAAGCGAGGAGTGAAGGGATAGCTTATACGGTATCTCCAGAAATACAACATGTTCATGGATTTCTACCTTCTCTGTATCACATCGGAAACAAAAGGTGGGAAACATCCAAGGCTTTAAAATGTTGGACCTACATTACCTGGTGTGTAGACATATATGGAATGTACTGTACCAAGGCAAGGCAAGGTAGCTAGGCATAAAATGAAAGGCCCACTCCCTCCCACCCCATCTCCAGCCACTACAAATCTGTTTTGCTATCGTACATTCTTGAAGTAAAAAAAAAAAAGAAGGAGAAAAAAATCTGTCCTGGATCTTATTTGCCACACTCCGGCAGGCAACAAGCGGCTCAGTTACACTACACTTGCACTGAACAATCTGTCTGGTGAAGGTTCACAAAACTATGAAATACCTTGTCAGATACTGCCTGACCTGTTCAGCAGAGTGACTCTGAAAATAATAAAATAAAATAATAATGAAGGGATATTCTGTGAAGAAGAGAGGTGAGGAGGATGGAAGGAGGGAGAGGAGGGAGGTGGTGCAGCATTTATGAAAGGAAGCCCTGTCTGCCTTTCTACTCGGAAGCTCACTGCTCTCTCCTCACAATCAGCCATGCACACCCCAGCCATTGTGCGCAAGGGGCTTTAAAGATAAATGGCTGCATGTTAACCACATTTGACATGCTGTACAGTAGCAGCCACCTTGGGTCTCAGGATGCAGCCAAACAAAAAAATACAACAAACAATCCCAGCAAGGATGTCAAACATAAGGAAAAGCACAACAATTTGTCGCTGAGTGCACCGGAGGTTGGAGAAAAAAGGGAGGGAGGTGTGTGTGTGTGTGTGTGTGTGTGTGTGTGTGTGTGTGTGTGTGTGTGTGTGTGTGTGTGTGTGTGTGTGTGTGTGTGCGTGTGTGTGTGTGTGTGTGTTGTGAGGCCTGGAGATTGATGTGCTGGGGATCTAAAGGCACATACTTAGCCACACCTGAGTAAATGTTGCCACTATCCCAGACTGGCAAATGTGTGTCATATCACAAAACCTCTTTGATAAAACACCACAATCAAAAAGTGATATTGTGGGGAGCATCATGTAACATTTTATATCCCTCTCATGCCAGTGCTGACGTCACAAGGTCAGTCAAGTGATGAACACTTAGTTAATTAACAGACAACATATTCAGAAGTACAGGCCATCAGTAGCTAGTCTGTAGTCTGCTCCTTCCATGGATTTCTCTGGAAAATCGGACTGAGGTTGTAACTGAGGCCAAAAACCTGACCATAGAGTTCTGGAACCAAATCAAGTGGTTCTGGAACCTGACCGTAGAGTTCTGGAACCAAACCAAGTGGTTCTGGAACCTGACCAAAGAGTTCCATCCCAATGTGCGTTGCTGCTAAGAAACTGTTGGATGGAACCGGACAATGGAGAGAACTCATTGTTTTTACAACTGGACAAGTCTTCCATTATCCTAATGACACACACATGACCTTATTCCTGCTTATCTGATGGATTTATAAGGGGAAAACACCTAAAAGACCTTTCAAATGCCACATGTTCCTATCTCTGGTGTTTATTTTATCAGTAGCAGCCGAGAGGAATTGCTAAAATGATGCTAACGAAGACTGAATTCCAAATAGGTTCAATGTTTTGCAAACAGCTTCAGCTGCATGCTGGGAACAGGGAAGAGCAGACAGGAGGAGGATGGCAATCTCAGTTTACACAGTCTCCGCAGTGCTGCTCCTTTTATAAATTACCTCATCAGTGACTGAAATTAACACCGATTCTTGCAGGCAATTTCTCAATTTCCAATGCTAATTACGTTTTTCTCTTTACTTTTAAATTCTGTACCACCTGTTTAGGGGGGAAGACATCATAGGCAACGCAGCCGCATTTAATCACAATTTTAATTAACCACAGTGTAGATGTGAAAAAGAAGCAATTATAATGCAGATGAATGATGATTTTCCCACATTAAATTGTTTTGTTTCTTCGTTATGTTGATTGCATAAATACAGGCGGTGAACAATTTTTATCTACTGTAATTTTGTAATTGTTTTGCAACATAAAATTATTTGGACAGAGACTGAGTTCATCTGTTTACAGATTGTTTAATTTTGTTTAACCCTGTAATTGCTGCCAATGCGTGTTTGGGGTAAAACGTAATTTTGACAAGCAGAATCTAGGCAGTCCTGCTACTGATGTACTTACACGGTATCAAACCCAACACCTAATGTCTGGACACACAAAAAAACTGAACTACATCTTTACCTCCATTGACCTTTTCCAACTATTTAACTAAATGAAAGTCACTCTCCCCCCTCCCTCCCATTTTACAATTGAGCAGACCGTTGCAAATGAAAGCACAGATGGGTACTACAAGAATGGACTCATAATCTTTACTGGCTCATGAAAATATCATTGGGTTTGAGGAAGACTGGTGTCTTAGAGGACTTTTACAGGCTGTGTTCTCAGGAACTTGCTTTTATATTAATGTCACAAGCACTGCCACAATAAAGACTAAAAGACATCAACATAGCAAATTCCCCTAAAATGGTATTGTTTCTTTCGCTAAAAGCATTTGTTGGCTAACAAACTCAACTGATATAGAGATGCACCTATAAGACAGATGTGTTTGGCACAGAGGTGAATTAGATTGACCTGAGTCAGACACACACACTGTCATGGCTTGAAATGGTGGAACCAACCGACCCATTAGAGACCAGAGGACTGTTCACATTACTGTCCACATTTGATGGGGAGAGGAGATATCTGGCATGGCTGATGGCTTGGGGCCTACAGGCCTTTCACCCTGACCTGGCTAGCATGGTCTGCTACCGGACATCTTTTCCCCCTTCCCCTGTCTACCTTCCCCCAGCTAACTGCCTGCCTCCCCCTCCCCTTCACTAATCTCACTGCAAACAGCTTTCAGTTTGAGCAGAGACCATAAAGAGGAGGAGAGAAGGGAGGGGAGGCATCGGAGTCCTGCAGCCACAGGCAGTGCCGTGAAGCTTCTCTATGAACAAAACTTCAGTATGAAATAGGGGGGGGGGGGCTCAAGTACAGTATGTGTATGCAACTATAATTTGTTGCTTTTGTATGGGTTTTGAAAACTGGTTCGCGAGAGAGTTTGAGCACAGTGTGTCATTCCAAAAAACAACAACAAAATCCGTAATACTGGTCATGAAAATAACCCATATATACTATGCAGTAAACACAGAACTTCTGAGCATACATCAACACTAAAAAAGAGAATATTTATGAGTCTCTGCTCTTCTGACTTTCCAAGAGCACCTCAAGAGATTCACAGCAAAACTTGGTATATATATAATCACATCTTTGGAGAAAAGAGGCAAACCCATTCTGAATATTAGTGGTGATGGCCAGGAGTAAACAGAGCATAAAATCCGGAGGAACTGTGACAAGGCCCATATGCACGCAGACAATACCAGGCCGGCATCTCCATGCCTTTGTTCCCAGCTTAACAAAACTCTGCCGTCACACCACTTTGACTCAATGCTGCCTGTCGAACGGCCATCAACCCGTCAGGCCCTGGCTGTCACATGCAAAGCTCACAGAGAGAGAGGGGGAGTGAGAGACAGAGGGAGGGAGGGGAGAGATGGAGAGAGAGCGCAAGAAAGAGAGATTGAAAAAAAAGATGTGAGAAAGTGTCATACTTCTCCGAGGCTCTACGGCTGTTAAAGGGGCAAATACATTTAAGCATGTGTGTGGAGGAAAGATAAAAAAGAGAGCAAAGATGAATACAAGAAACAATGATAGTCACCTAGATCTCTGACTTCCCTTTTAATAAGAATATATGTTAAGAGGATTTCAACTCTGCTCCTTAGGGGATTTGAAACATTTTACAGCAGAATTCTCGTCCTGCTTTGTGACGTCGCAGAGACAGAATTGGAGCAGCGAAGAATCACTAAAAGTTTCATCAAACAAATCCTTATCTCGATTTCTCTAAGGGGTATAGAGGAGAGTAATTCAAGAAGATAACAGTACTGCTCATATGTGTCCTGCTACAACCCATTTCTATGTAACTCAGGCGATTCAAGGTGCGACAATTGCATTTGTTCTCACACACACACACACACACACACACACACACACACACACACACACACACACACACACACACACACACACACACACACACACACACACACACACACACACACACACACACACACACACACACACACACACAGTGCGTCTGTGCATGCATGCGTGTGAGTGTACAACTTTTTCTGATGCACAGAGTAACTCTGAAAGCCTGACGCTCAATATCCACCACTGCACTCACTCACTGAGTGGTTTTGATCCTCAGCAATATCATCCATTGCACTAAACCAATTTTTCCAAGTCACTATTCCAGCTAAACAACAAATGCTTGTCCTCATATCAATCCCCCCAAAACCCAATAAAAGACAACACTAAAGATGTCCATTACCACAGAGATTCGGACGCAGAGGAGAAAAAGAGAAGAAGAAAGTAGAGAAAAAAGGCCTACTCATCCCTTCATCCGCCTAACTTTGCACCCATTACCCCTGTGACCTAGCTCGCTCAGGGCCCTTTTCTCTCGCTTCTCTCCTCCACCCTGGCCAGCCAGGGAGAGATTTGTCTCACCCTCCCGCCCTGCCACTGTCAGTTCCCTGTCTCTTTCCCCGGTCCCTACCCTGGCTGTCAGGTTCTGGCCTGCCAATTTCAACTTGAAGCTTGACTGAGCTGATTTGATGCAAATACCTCAGGGGAGAATCCTGAAACTGATGAACAGTTATGTCAAGTCGATTTTGCACCGTTGGGAAAAGGTAACCTCTGCGTCGGAGAGGAAGAAAAAAACACAACAAGGTTAAAGAGAGAGAGAGGCTTTTGGTGCACATGTAATAGCGCCCGACTCCGCGTCCCCCTGCCGCCCGTGTCCCCTCGCTGCCTCTTACCGCTCCTCAGAAATGGTAACTGTCAGTAGAAGTACTAATTGCAGATGTGCCAAGCTGCCATTATAATAAAATCAGAGGCAGTGTGGACATTAAAAATGGCTGCCTCATTTGAGAGACTGCTGAAAAGGTAGGCATAACTGAATATTTCATGACTTTAATTACTAAGGAATATTCCTTTCCGGCAGTATGGAACGAGTGTTGCTGTAACTAATTATGAAAAGTAATAACATTAGAGATCCTGTGATTGCCAGTTTACAAGGTAGCCTACTTGTTGAGATACTATAATATCCCAGACCCATTCAATATTACAATACATACAGGGAAATTATCTCTCTCTCTCTCTACCTCTATGTTTCTCACACTCTCTCTCCCTCTACCTCACCACCTCTCTACATTTCCCTGCCATTTGAATGAAAGCAGACAGAATATTGAGAGACTTTCTCCTCCTACACATTCTCTTAACAAAGCACTGATGCAACCAGGTACCTGGACCGTGAAGTGCAATTTGATTAATCCTTTAATTCACAAGACTAAGTACCTGTGTGGCTCTAACCTAACTTCCGCGCTACCAGCCATATATTTACATTACTTCATCATCCTGACTCCCTTTGATGTCAGTGGCTCAGTTCGATACGACTCTGCCTGTACATTATTCAACTATACTGCTGCCAATGGCACATCCCAGGCGTAATGTATGACCACTGATATGGCCGTGGAGAGAAGGAAAGTACAAGGTCTGCTTTGATGGGCATGCTAATTTTAATACCCCTAAGTAGTAAGAATAACAAAGTGATGGAGAATTTATCTCAGGAATGTTGGAACAAGACACTGGAGTGATAAGAGTGAATCTTCCTTTGGGTAGGAAAGCAGGGAGTAGCCAGTTATTACTGACGGCTGGGGTCTAGCCTGGACTTACAGAGGGTAAACAGTCAGTGATAGTGCAGGTAGAGGCTAGGGTAGTCTAGGCACCGAGTCAGCCCAGGCCTTTTTAAGCCACAACTAGTCCCAAACCCAGCCCCAACCCTAACCTTAGCCCTCCACCCCTACCCCATTCCCAGAAATCTACCCTAGCCCTCAACCCAGCCCTTTCCCCCTGACCCTGCCTCCACCCCATGGCTCTGGTCCTGTGTGTCAGAAAGGCTGAGGACAGGCCTGTCGGTGTGATTATCCTCCAGCTACCTGAGGAGGTGTTTGTTTGACATTGGTGTTTGACAGCGGCGGGACGCAGGCCGTTCAGTGGGGGCTCCATCGCCAGTCAGAACCTATTAACAGGAGAATTCACCTCTGAGTTTTTACAAGGCCAGACTGGTTCACACACTATCTTTACACATGTCCTTACTACCGATGACATTTAAAGGGGGGAGGTGTTTGTTTTTTTCTCTCTCCTTGGCTCACTTTTACCAAAGGTTAAATGTATGTTTGAATAACAAGGGGAAATGTAATTTCATACAATATCCTCTATTGCTGCAACGTTCGGTTGATCAAACGATAAGATAAAAGCGTTTAAAGGGACAGAAATGTAGTGCTACAAATGACTGAATCTGCACAGCAATCAACTGCAATTACAAAGAAATAACAGTGGCACAGTTACCTTCCATAATATTCAACCCGGACCCAGCACGTCCTTAATCAAGACAGACACAACCTTCTCCATTTCCAACCAGGCAAAGGTAGGAAAGGAGAAAATCTCTCTAGGTGACTTGGCTTCTACATGATTCAAACAAATGAAAGGAAATGAGCTGGAATGAGGCAACATTTTCTATTAGGTCTTATTAAGGGTAATAGTATAACAGTGTAAAATGCATTGAGTCATATATGAAAAAGCCCTACGTTTCCAAATGTCATGATACCTTAATCTGACAATCTCTTATTGATTGTCCCATGTGTCCTTGACCTTGCCAGAAGTGCTCTTCCATCCGACAATCAAACATACATCAAAGAGTGTGTGTGTGTGTGTGTGTGTGTGTGTGTGTGTGTGTGTGTGTGTGTGTGTGTGTGTGTGTGTGTGTGTGTGTGTGTGTGTGTGTGTGTGTGTGTGTGTGTGTGTGCGCGTGTGTGTGCGCGTGTGGAGGTGCGTGTCCGTGCGTGTGCGTGCTTGCCTTGTGTCTGGTCAGACTTCAGAGGACGAAACAGGAAACTGAGGGACCACTTTTAGCACTGTTTTTCCATAAAGGTGACAACTTTGAACATGCAGATAAGGAACAGCGGACAGAGAAATACAGTGCCATTCACACACCACCAACCACATCAAAAGCCATCTAATGAGATAATGCGCCTTTTATTTTTCCTCACAACTAGTGTTGCTACCTTCCTTTTTAGCTTTTTAATAGACCCCCTCCCCATCCCCGACAGCAGAATGGAGTGATATACTCTTAGTCATTATCATTAGCACACCAATATTTCTATAGGCCATAATACAGTCATTATAGAACTTGCGGAATACATGCTGTTTAGGCTATGGGGGATGTGGAGCAGCCGCAAATGCCATGCATGTGGGCACTATACTTACTCACTCATGAGGAAAATCCAGATGTATATTGTAAGAGGACAATCAGCAGAATGGGAGATTTCCATCGTGATTTCTATTGAATTGTTCTTGTTCTGAAGCACAGACGGTGTGTTGCTGAAACTGTCGAGTTGCTGTGTATCACGCTGACTGTAAGTCACATGCAATGCATCATAATGAAATATAAGATTATACGCACAAAACACGGTGCCTTTAAACTTGTAATTTGATTAATTAAGAAATCTAAATGTTAGTTCCCACCTGCTATGCAACCTGTCGCAAGTCATACCAAGTGTACCTTGCAAATAGGAAAGTTGACACGTGGAACATTTTGAAAATCACACGCAAGCCATTGTAAACAACTAGATGTGTGCAAACAGCGGGATGGGAACCGAATGGATGGGCCGAATAAAGACTTTGCATTTTCACTTGAGAAAATGTCAAATGAGGCATGATATTTTTCTAAAATGTATTTTTCTCACCCAATGCATAAAACATTGTGGGCTTAGGATAAGGAAGTACACACATAAATGTAAAATCCAAATGCATGCAATTATTTGCCAGTCCACTGAAGTTTCAATTTCAGTGTTTGCCTTGTGTCTGTATCACACACACAGAAAAAAAGGAAAAGAGCCAAGGAACGAACGAAAGAAAGAAGAGAAAGACATTCGACTGAATATGTTCCAACTTCAGTTGTGTGTGAGTTCACATCACCTTACAGGGGAGTGGATATGAACTGTCAAGTCACAAGAGGACGGTGACAGAGACGGGCTTAGAGGACGAGTCACGGCGGAACGGCGCCGCAAACACCTTTAATTCTGTCACTTCTCCTCCATCATTCAATCTTTCACACCCGCGAGTCGCTAAAGTCCTCAGACACACACACAACCTGAACTACGGACAACACACACACAGCCAAATACAGCACGATATGATCCAGCGCAGGGCGAAGAATTAGAGGTGGATAAAGGGAACCGGGTCTCAAAACAAGTCAAACTAAAGACTAAATCCTCATCAAAACATGATCAAATGTCTATTCGCTTTAAGCAGTATGAATATTGAGACATTAAATCAACATATTAAGCCCAGGGGCTTGAGGACTGCCTTCTCATTGGTTATGATTCATGCATTTTTCTTAGTCACTGATGACGCAAGAAACTCAGCAGTACTACTTGCATTCTGTGGTCCTCTACAGTGGCATAAGTAAGCAGCACAGAAGACACTGCCAGCAGAACAGCAACTAGAGCTGAAGCTATTGCACAGGGAAGGAATTTCAGCAATAATGATGGGTTGGGTATTCAATAACGCCAAGCGAGTCCCCTATCCAAGATCTCGCAGCTTTTCCACAAACAAATACTGAGCAGAACATGGAACAGGCTGTCCTGACTCTTTAATTCAGAAAAGGTACATAGGAAGAAGGCATCAGAAGGGAGAGAGGGAAAGTTTTCAACAGAGATGAGAAAATGTTCCATGCATGAGAAGAGCAGAAACCTGAACTGTCCAAGTAAAGAGTGAGTATGTGCCCACAAAGAGTTAACCACTTTCCCTGGTATCGAAGCATGGGTTAATATCACGCCTGCCTAGTAAAGAATTATCCCTGCACCTCTCGGAACAAAAGACTCCTTTTGCAAACAGACTCCTACTTTCCCCCAGTGTCCAAAGGTGTTTGCTGAAGTAAATCTGTCTAAATCCCGGGCAGCTTGGGAAGGGGGGAAGGTGTACTAATAATCCTTTTTTTTTCTTAACAAAAAGTTCTGGTTGGAAAAGAAAAAGAAAGAATCTGGAATTCATATCACATGATCCATTTCAAGTTGTAGGCTGAAGCATCCCCCTTTCAAAGCTTGGCAATGGATTTGCATACATGATTCTTTAGTCTGATTGAGTGAGAGGAGAGAGAAGAAATAGATCTCACTACACAATAAAGATATCTTGCCAACCAACTTAAGAGAAGAGTGGAAGCATGCGGTTAAACTTTGGTCCAAATTTCTTGGAGGGGGAGACCAAATCTAATCTTGAAGTAGAGAGAGTACTGAGCTATAAAGTAAAAAGAAACAAAAATGGCAACACTGTTTGAATGGGTTTTTATTTTCATCTCATAACACAACTACTAAACTTTTCTCAGTAAACCAAGCAAAGTGTATTAACTAACATGATACTTTGAAAGATCACAATGCAACAACTCCAGAAATAGTCTCTCCTATTGACCTCTGACACACCTGCTCTTCTAGTGACATACAAAACACACATCCACAAGGAATCCCTACAATATCATGTGAGAATGCAATTTGACAGATAGCAGTAGACATAAGCACTGCCTTGCTCCCCAATTCGTATTTCAAAATGGACAACAAAAAAACACCCCAAAAAAGTAATTGTGTCTAAACACACCTGCTCCTCGCTAGTATAGACTTCTTAATTTAGAATCTGATCCGTCTCAGACACGTTTCATTTTTTTTTAAGTGTGAGAGTGAGTGTCCATGAATAGTACAGGCATGCCATCTCGTAACACTATCTGACTGTCAGGAGGGCCAGGCCTGCCCCGGTAGAGTAGGAGCTATATTAGGCTAGTAACCAGGGGACGCCCAACAAACAGCCACAAACACCTAAGTTATTTTGTTCACCACCCACCCTTCTGCCTTTTTTTTGTGCTATCGCTCTCCTTTCTTGCTTTCCTTTTTTCCCCTTTTCATCTCGGCCTTTCTGATGCTGAATGCAAATGCAGCCTGCTGGCGGTGAAAGGGCTGAATTGTGATTAAGAAGAAGAAGAGCTCCTTTCTTTGTTCTCCCCTCGGGGGATGTTTACTGGGAGAGACACGGCGGATCAGATATGAAAGACATTCAGGTCAGCATTGATGTGAGCGAAAGTGAAATCATACCTAAGGCATTCCAAAAGACCGTGGTGTCAGGGGTTCAGCTAACGGTGCCTCTGCTGTGTGTGTTCTCCCCGTTAGGCGAAAATATCTTCACAAGCCATAGAGGGAGAAAAAAATATAGAACCCAAAACCCCAAAAAATAAAATGGGAAAGATTTTTTTTTTAAACAGACAAAATGTTTTGGGATAAAGTTGCGTATTGGTGTCTGACTGAGGAGATGGTCAGTAGTGTTCTGTCAGATTCATAATCATCTGATACTGGTGTGAATCTGGTTCACCACAGCAAACACAACATGTGTTTGTGGCTGAATGTGATGTTAGGGAGATGTATGTCATTTTGAATGAACTAAAACATTTACTATGTCGAAAGTCACCACACTAGGCAATGGAATGCACATGGAGCTTTTTTATTATTCCGGAAGTTCTGAAATCTAACACGTAGAGATCCAGTAACACAAATGTGTTCAGTGGTGTATGTCCGACTATAGTAGTTTTAGCAGAAGGATATACTTAGCTTATGATGACCCCCCCGTTTGATAAAAAAGTATAAACATCAAACTACAGTGATGCATCAACCAAACTGTATCTGCTTGAAAAGGGTGAAAAGGGCAACAAAGGTCTCGCATAACGACATGCCAGAAATCAGGATCAGGATGTTGTTTTGGAACAGTGCACAAAAACACACATCCTCAACATGCTGCATCTACCATTACCAGACACCATCAGTCTATGAGTCTAAAGTAAACAATCTAATAATATCGCATCGTATGAAATAGCTTTCTAAAAAACCTTGAGTCTGTCTGGACACCTCATGCCTCACCACTGTCACTGCTGCCATGCGAACAGTGCAGGCCCCTGCCGAAGGGAGATTATTTCTTGCTGGCTCGTAATATCTGCAGTAATTATTTCACTTGCTTAAACAAAATAATCCTTTTCGAAACACTGATGCACCACGGCAACACCGCCCTTTCCATTTTTGCCCGAGTGAAAAAGCCATCAGAAAAGGTGACTAGCTTTGGCTGCTTAGACAATTGAACCCTTGTGGGAATGGCAGCATGAATGGTACAGTGGACACCCCAGCACTATTGACGTTATAAACATGTAAATGAAACACATTACGACTGACAATCAATTGTCCGTGAGCGCTAGTGAACCTGCCCTCCTTTTCCCTGTGACAGCAACAAAATAGTGCCTACCTTGGGAAGAGGAAAAATGTGTGAAAAGGGAAAGGGGGGGGGGGGGGTTTGGTGGGGGTTGAGGAAAGGGAAGGGGAGCTTTTTCTCTTCGACTGGGGAGCAAATGCACCTTAAAAGCAAATTAATAATAGAGATGGACAAAATGTTTAGACTGGAAGGAATCTGCCATTGTTTGGGCTGAAAGCAGGGCTGAGGCTAAAGAATTAGTAGGACTCCTTTATATCTTTAGCGTGAATGCACACAGGCTTTTATAATCCCATTCACAGCATTGTATTAAACTATTGGAGCCAGAGAGAGAGAGAGACAGAGAGAAGCTGGAAAGCTTCTTCTTTTTTTATACCTTCAATTATGTAATCAATATATTCTGGAGCATGAGAACATCTGTGGAGAGGCTTTCTGTTGATTGAAAATGTATAGGTCTTTGTATTGTATTACAGGAAATATCCGAAAAACAGACCTTTGGAATTGCTACCTTTACATTTGAAACTTCTCCTGAAAAAGTGGTATCATTTTATGTACCACCTCATAAAATGGCACACCCAATACAGGCAAAACCACATAAGACACACAACTCCAACATTAGTCCAGAGTTGAACGTAAACAAAATAGATGAGCGGGAGATACTGATCCGTACCACTGTCTGTCATTTCCATTGTAAATGTATCTTTACCCATACTGAGAGAGCAATAAAAGTGTAGAAACTGAAAGTGTGCCATTCAAAAGTACTACTTTTTAACAGTATTGATTGACTAATCAAGTTAGAAGGGAAAAGGTTTGTGGAGTACTTTGCCTGCTGTACTTATAAACACACAGCGAGGTAGAGCCCCACAGCTGTGTATGACTTGCAACACCTGGGAAGGCAGGCAGAGAGAAAACTCCAACAAACTACAAGGTTGCCAATATCACGTTGCACCGAACTGTGAGATTGACTTTACACTCTTCAACTCTGGATGTGATAAGTATGTATAGTATCATATGTGGGCCTATAGAATCACACGCCAAAGGTGTGTTATCAACAAACAGCGAAGCCAAATACACCATGCATGGCTAGAGAAGCATTATTAGCAACTATAATGTGACCAAATAACCTAATCTGAATAAATTCACCTGGAATTCCAGTCTCACTCTAAGGTCAGAATACTGGTTTTAGAATTTAGCTATAATTGTGAATCGAAAATGTTGAAATCCTACTCAAAATATTCTATAACTACAGATAAATGTCTTCTGGAAAACATGACAAACTGTCATGCGTAAAAATCATTTATTTTTCTACCCATATCATAAATAAATAATTTACATCATCAATCTATCAATATTCAAAATATTTCAATTGACAGTCTATTTCTTTATCTTGTTTACAAGTAATCTCAGTATGTAGGCTATCGGCCTGATAAGGATCCTCATATATAGCTATATAGTGGTGTTATCTATCGGCCAGACACACAAGCTCAGCTCCTATGACATCTCTCCATGCATCCAGGGGAGAAAATAAAATCCACTCTGTCTGAATAGCTCAACCACAGCATTCCCAAAGGGGGAGAGAGCTATTGAAGGCATCTGATGACGATAAAATGTAAATAGGGGGGGCAACTCCGTGATCACAATGGCATATTCAAAAAATATGATAGAATCAAGATAGTCGAATTTCTACTTGCTCAGTCAGACTATAATATGTGCACACTGCACACCACATCGGCACTGAGGGGGAAGCGACTAAAATAACATGTTAATTATTTTTGCATTGAGAGTGTGTGAAGTTGCTTGCTGCTGTTGCATGTAGGGAATTTGAAAGGATTTTTGTTTCTGACAAATGCACACGTCAATCATCAGGTGTGTGTTTGTCAGAAAACACTTACTTGAATGGAGTGTTTTAAAGTAATCCAAACTTTTGTTTACTGGAACAGGTGGGAACTGGTGCTCAGAGGCAAGAAAAGAAGCAAGAACATTCTGAATCTCCTAAAAACTACAGTGAAAAGGGGAACCTACTTTCACTCCTATCTTTTGTTATTCAGAACAACAACAAGCTTGAAGCTACACTTGTAAGCATCAATGACTCTCCTTGTATTGATTGTACAAAATCAATACGCATCATTTAATAAGGAAAAGAGCCACATAAAGGGAGACATTTCACAAGTATAAGCAAAATGCATACGCATTTGATAAGGCCACATTGTACAACAACAGAGACTGAAAATCCCAAGGATAAAATCAAAATGCAAAGCATTCCCGTGTAAGAAAAGATCTCGGGACGCAGACGTGGTAATGCTGGATTTACTTGTGCACGGGGTGTATTGTAGTCTACAGTCCACAAAAGGGAACGGAACAAACGTATATTCCCTACGAAAAGCGATCCACGACATGGCTCAATAAGTCCAACATGTAACACAGTTCGGTGGGTGGACAAACAGTTGACAATAATAGAGTGACAAACGTATCCTTCACCGCTGTTTGCTCCACACAAGCACTTCATATTGCTAATAATAAAATAAATGACACGAGACACACCACCGATCAATATCACCATCTTAGCGCACATGCCATCTTATTTGGTTATAATAAATTAGTACACTAAGCTATTACAGCCTGTTCACTGCGAATTGTCCACCCATGTTCTGTTTCATATTCTTGTCAGTTGCCAACGGTGTGGGACACTAATCATTCCCTACTAAAAGGGGACTATGCTCCGAGAGAAAGTAGATAGACACTATAACAAATCATTTGGGTACAACGCGAGAACTAAACATACCAATAACGTTTAGACATTTAAAAATGAATTACACCAATGCCATAATATACTCAGAAGTGTGAGAGTCTAAGCAATGTGTAGCATAAGGAACAAACACTTGCTGAAGAAAATGCTCAAACAACTAAATCTACAGGTACGTCAACTACAGAACAGCAAATAAAATCAGTCCTCATCTAACGGGTTTGTCTTGGTGGAAAATAAGGGACTTAGCGACTGAACCGTTATATGGACAGGGAAACTTTCTGATATTCCTCCCACTGCTACTCAGTCTTTTCGCACAACGATAAACTCTCAACTTATTACAACTTCCATCAAATCGTCTCTGTAAAAATTACGAAATGAGCAAAGACGTTGTGCTCCTAATTTCACAATGAAGGATATACAGTCCCGCCTGTGTACAGTACAATACTGGCACATTACGCATTCTTTCCCAGTTAGAAGTGTCCCTTTACTCCCTAATAGACGAGAGCAGAACAGAACACGCATTTGGCAATTCGTAGCCAGCCCCTCTGAACTACAGTCACAGTGACAACATTACAACTCTAGATCCACAACAAACATATTCCGCAAATGACAGTTTGTTATTTTCATGTCTTTTCTTACCGTTTTTCCTTCTTGGATTGGCTTGTTTTCGCCTCTTACACCTGGGGCCATCCGCCATGATCTCGTGCTTCATTGATAAGAGTGGATCAGATGGCAGCTCGCATGGACTCGACTCCTTGAATCAGCAGCAGTAGCAGCAGGCTCAATATCTAACAACCAAACACAGGCAGAAACAATGTGGGTACACTGGACTGACTGGGAGAACCCATTTAAATATCAGGCGCCAAATAAAACAGAAAATAATAGAAAACTCAACTAATATACAAAACATTTATTTTATACCTATGCTAAAGTACGATAAGGGGTCGATCAATGTATTGTTGATCTGTATAATGCCAGTGATCGGGATGATGGTAAGTGGAAGTGAACGTTGACGACGGGGAAGGAGAGGAGGCAGAGAAAGGGGCAGAAAGGGAGTTACACCTTCAGTGTGAGGCATAATTCACAAGGACTAGCCGTACTGGGTTAAGAATGCGTTTTACATTGTGTTAATTCAAATGAGAAAAGGTTTACCATTGCTCCTTTTTTTATGTTCTGCTTCGATATAAAAATAACTCGTACATCGCAAACAGTAGGCCTACATTGATTCATCTGGGTTCATGTTTTTTTAACCTACTTTTTTTAAATTGAGAGTAACCTATATTGATGATGACACAATGTTAAAGTTATGAGTTCAACGATGGGCTTTGTGTCAAATGTAAATATCAGAAGGTAGAAAGAAGAGAAGTTTCACTCCGCTAGGCAATATATCACTTACAACACAAAACAATAAAAAAGAAAGCTGATACAAAACGCTATGTTGTGAAATACGTAGGCCTAAATGCCTAAATGTAATAGTACTCCATTATTAATTTACGAAAATTACAAAATGTGTTAATTTAAGATACATTTTAGACAGCATGCATATTTCACGTTTTAGGCCTATCATGCTGAAAAACGTACATCAATAAATAAGTAAAAACAGACAAAACATGAAAACATTCATGCTTTCAATGGACTAATCGAGCAAAATGAGTGGGTTAATTTCTGCCATTGGATTGTATTACTATGGGGAACGACCCACGACAGGAAAAACAAATAAACACACAAAAACTAACGAATATCACAAAATGATGTGTCAACAAAAATACAATTATCCAGACAGGATATGAAACATATTATAGCTATCTGAACAAAATAATGTAAATGACGTTGATATGATAAGCGAATATTTACCATATTGTGAGACAGACAACTTCTACTCTACGAAACCAAAGGATACAGAAAGACACTAACAAAAACGATACAAAAGGGTGCATGCATGGCTCGGTGAAACTGAATCCAAAACTGAAGAGCTTTTTTTTTTTTCATGGTTTTTCGGCTCAAAGAGCAGGCTTTTCATCAAATTCTACAAAACTGCATATTCTCTGTTGGAACGCACTGCAAGCCTAGATACTTAAAGCGCACCGCTCCCTCATCCACCTGTGCAGGTAGAGAAAGTTTAAAGTGAACGCAATACTATAGCACCAAAGCCCCTACAAAAGTCGCAATCTCTAAAATTATAAATGACCCATTGTATAAAGGTTATTAGTCGAGGTAAAGAAATGGACACATACCTGATTTCGTATAGTAGTATCTTTTCGGTTGACTTCGGTTGTAGTGATAACACGAGACTGCAGCAGTAAGCAATTGTGGAGAGAAATGTGCAGGGATCCTTGCAATGATAATAAAGCCTTAGAAATAGTGGTTCGGAAGGACCGTTATTCCTGCTAGGGCAGGTTAGGACTGATCTCTTTCAGACACTCCAGGAAACAAACCTGGGGACGGACTGACGTGTTACGCCTCTTCTAATGACATTTTTTCTTTTTCTTTTCTATAATACAGAGGAGAGGAGAGAACCAACCCTGGGACACGCGCCACCTATCTTCACGGGAGGGGATAATTGAGCAGGACCAAACGTGAGCATCTTTTGCTAAACGTGATACGTTTTTCTCTCTCACCGGCTGTTTGATCCGAGTGAAATTAACTGTGACTGTCGGACTATGACTACCATGTATAGCAGCCGAAGAAGCAAGAATATTATCCCGCAGAAGAAAAGTTGGAACACTCTCTTATTCAACCCACATGACCACAACTGAAAGGGGGAAAACGGACCACAATGATAGCGTTGGAAGTTTGACTGACTCTCACACATAGCAGGGATGAAAATACAAGGGTTGCAGAGTGTTAAGGAAGTGAGCATCAGCGGTTTGGGTTGTTAATGTTTTATATTTGTAAACGTGTATTTATTTGCCTCTATGGACGTGCGTTTATTTTTACTATCGCAATAACCACTACGAGTGGAGCATGTATAACGGCGCATGCCCCATGCATCTACAAGAGCGACAGAGATGTGTATATTGAGATGCTTCTCGCACGTGCCAGGTGGTGTCAGGTGCGTACAGGTACTTCAGTTGAAGTTTTCCCGGTGTGTTTTCAACAAAGTCTATGTGCACTCATCACTCTGACCAGGATTGAAAGACGTCAAGTGTGTACTTTATTCATTTTTTTCACAGGTGTTATTCAAGGGGATATCGACGAAAATATTTCACTCTATTGCAACTACACGACATGGCTATTACTCCAATTACTGTTTCTCTATTTGATGTATTGATGCATTTCCTTGTGATGCTGCTGTTTCAATTTCTGTCTGTCTCTCGCTATAAATGGAGAGGAAGGCTCCACCTTTGCAACGCGGTGATTGGATATGTAAATAAAGTATTATATTTTCTGTCCTGTCCTATGCAGTTATCAACTGTATGGATAATTAAATCATCAATCAAGATGCTCGACTGTTTGATGCCTTTGTCCAAAGCCAATCAAATTCCAGAGAACTCGGAAGCACAGCTCGTGAGGAAAAGGTGCTCAACATCTGGCATTAAATATTCCAAAAGGCGGTCGATATAGACAACACAGCTGAAAAAAGATTTTCAAGATTTTTATCTGCAAATAATTTTTATGAATTATATATAATTGTACTAATTACGATTATGATTATTATTACCAATATTAACATAATGTTGAATTTGTAATATTATGATTATTATGTTTATTATTACACGTACAGTATTGTATTTATTTACAGCCTACTACACTATTTATGTTGCACAGTTTTATTTTCATTAGCTAGTTATGTACAAAATAACTTTGTTGTCATTTATGCAGCTGTTATTGGTCGCAGCCTGGTGATAGAGCGTTACAGACTTGAAGAAGGGGACCCGCTTTACTGCAGCTGGTAGGTAGGCTACTCCTAACTCAAGTTTTGCAGCTCCACGGAGTTATCTGCTTTATGTGTTAATGTTATGTACAGCATGTGCGTGAAATGAAAACTGATGTAGGCGTGTGATTCGCTTCCGACTTTGACAGCAAATAATAGCCTACAATTGCATGCCAGATAAAGACGCAAAGTCATTCATTTTAAGTGCGCACTGAATGTATGTCAAGCAAGTGCAGGGTCTCTGTCTGACTTGCCAAATCCCCCTGTGCTGCCGCTCGGTGTCCCTGCTCATTCATCCCCGCGCGCTCTGAGTGACACCGCTCCTTGCTTTCAGCTTGAATATTTTATACAAACATATACAGCGTGAAAAGGGATTACTGACGATAGTTGACCTATAGGGGGACTTTAGGGTTAATGAATCTGTTAATTTAATTGAGAGGAAACACAACACACTCTTGTGGCTCTAGAAAGCAAGTGTCTTTATTTTTACGTGCCAGGTTTGCTGGTATGAATTATATCAATATAGCAAATACATGCCCTTTGTCAGTTTTATCATTACTTATGTATTTAGCAAGGAATCAAATATGATCGTTTTATGAAGCAGTGAATGCATAAAGGCTATGTCCATTTCAACTACGTTGACATTTAAATGATCATATGGTGCAACAATAAAACTATATAGCTTATATCCTATGCATCACAAAAGCAGTATTGGCCTATGGTTTATAACATAGTGTTGCAGTACAGAACACACCATGGAATCAGTAATGATCCTGGTATTTAACCTGGTAGATATTCAACCAGTCAACTGGTTTACACACCTGTCAGGTATAAGGATTCTTGTGTTAAAATACACTGCATTTATATTTTTAAACAAGTGAGGATTAAAAAATATGTAAAAGTAATTACTGACCGTTTAGGGTGCCGAAATCACCCTCATCAGGTGGAACATATTTTGCAAGAAAAGGGGAAAGGTGGAGAATGATGAGTGAATTCAAGCCTTTTTTCTGCCACACTTTGAATGCAGAGAACAGATAGTGACTCCATTCAGTTTATAGACTACACTGCTGAAGCACACTACTGTTCATGATTATATCAGGCACCAGATGTTACTTCTCACATGCTATAACAGTATCATAAGCATCATACGTAATTTTCGTTGTATACTAATAAGATGTTTTATCTGACCATAACACATTGGCAAGATAACTTGACAGTAAAAAGTAAAGCAGTTACACAAATCATAGTCTATTGTTTGATTACAAACCAGCCACAAAATGATTATATTTTCCAAAGATATATAATTTCTGTTGTCCTCCCCATACAGTCCCATGGAAACACAGCTATCTTTGGATTCCAACTCCCTGCAGGACTACTGTTCTGTGCTGAGAAAGGAGCGGCGGCGATCATTATGGAATTGCTCCCTGGAAATGTTACATCTATGCTAAAATTTTGGAGGAGGAGGAGGAAGAGGAGGAGGAGAATGCACAGGTGGTGGTAGGGAAAGAATCGAATGGCATGGAATCCCCAAACTAAATAAGAGAGCGAGGGGTCAGGGGGATGAGTGGAGGAGGAGGTGAACAGGACTGTGTCATTTCCTGTACATGAGAACATACCCCAAAGATACTCTACATTTCACTGTTGTAATGTCTCCTCTGAATAATTTCACATACCACAAGTATGGTATATGATACATTATGTTAAGTAAGATTTATGTTGAAGATAATTCAATGTCTTACACAAGGTATGACTACTTTTATGACTACTTATATCCTATATACCGCTGACAGATTCTTACAACGATGGTGAGTATACAGTATGTCTGAGGCCTTAAACATACAGTTGACAGCCTTCTAAAGGTGTTCGGTATACAATACAATGTATAGGGGCCTAAATGATAATGCTGTGACATAAAGCATCTTCACCAGATCACATCTATCCCTCTAGTTTGTTTGTAACTCTCCCTCTCTCTCCCTACACCACAATGACAACAACAATATCGACTGTAGATCTCTCTATGGGACCCGTTCTGTGATATTCTGATTCCACTGCTATAAATAGCTGTAGATATATGCCATTTTAAACTCCGCTGTTGCTTGCAGTGTACAGAGTAAAGAACATGTGCGTTTGATGGACAATTAGAGAACAGAGGTGACCGTGTGTGTATGTGTGATCTTTGAGGAGAAGTCTCAAACACGCAACATGAATTTGGTTTACATTCGCTACAGGCCTTACAGGCAAACGAGCACTTCTCCTTTGCTTGTGCTTTTCTCAAAAACACTTCAGATGTTTCTCAGTGTATATAAAAGAAAGTGAGACAGAGAGAGAGAGGAGAGAGAGATCACAAAGTAACAGAACAGATTGCTTAGAAACAAAAAGCTTACATCAGAAACGTATAGATTTTTCTTCTGTTGGTTGCTCTTGTTAAAATCAACAGAGTAAGTGCATGGTGATTGAGACTGCGAATGACAACTTATTCATTTGCGCAGCTCAATAAGAGACAGATCAGATGTTCTGCTTTACTTTGTATCTTTCCTGTGGAAAGAGGTCAGGTCCCCAGTGGCCAGAAAAGTAACAGATTGGTGGCCGGAGGCTATGAGGGACTCAGAAAGACCAGCATTTCTATTTTAATATTTTGATTGTCCCTCTTTGTGAAGCATATATACCAAGAAGGGATAAAGACAGAAAACACAGTCAATTAATGTTTGGCATGGACAAAAGTTTGTCCTCTTTTACCTAAAGGTAAGCTGTTCAGGAAAACCGGAAAACGTATTTCACTCTCGACTCTAAAGATGACTTATCGCTCCCTGGAATTAATAAATGAGGGTGGCTATGATGCGTTATTAATAAAACATTTGAATAATTGTTGTATCTCTAATCTATACCTACATTTGCATATCAGCCTTTTAATGTCTGCTTCCATATATAACGCTAGCTACTTCCTCTTAGGACATAGAAATATAATTAATATAACTAACTCATATCCTCAAACCAAACCATGTCTACTCTCTCTCTCTCTCTCTCTCTCACTCTCTCTCACTCTCAGCAATGTCAATGCAGTGTGTTCATTTACACTAACCTGGTGCATAGCAAGGGTAATATGTAATGGAGAAAAACCCAATAACGGCCTACCCCAGCCAAACCCTCCCCTAACCCGGACGACGCTGGGCCAATTGCGCACCAGCCTATGGGACTTCCGATCACGGCCGGTTGTGATACATCCTGGGATCGAACCAGGGTCTGTAAGGACACCTCGTGCCCTGCGATGCAGTACCTTAGACCGCTGCGCCACTCAGGAGCGCCACAGTTAACAGGTATACCTGTAATGGTTTCTCCTACACTGGGACACTTAAACAGTTTAGGCAAATAAAGGTGTAGATATAGTCTTGTTTCACTTTCATCAAGAAAAATTACAATTGCTATTATAATACTCTGTCAAACAATACATACTGTACCAATATGTGAGTCAAGCTTTCTATCAGATGTAACTGTCCTGTATATGGGTTATAGAACTATACTCTGTCAAACAGTACATACTGTACCAATATGTGAGTCAAGCTTTCTATCAGATATAACTGTCCTGTATATGGAGCACATCAATACAGGAGCACAGTCAAATATCAGGGTTATAGAACTATAATGAACAAATGACTATTGTGATGTGATCATTCTCCCTCTCTCTCTCTCTCTCTCTCTCTCTCTCTCTCTCTCTCTCTCTCTCTCTCTTTAAAGCGCTGGTCTGGTGCCCTCTCACTCTCACCTCTCACTGCAGTCTTTTTGGCACTTCCATAAATAGAGAGAAATTGAAGGGAGTTGATTCCTCTTTGATCCTGGTGCTTGTTGTCAAAGCGCCTGGGATTGAAGAGACTGTTGGCCACAATTAACTGCGACAATTAGGAGATGATCAGAGCCCTGGAGTGGAGCACTTAAAGGGTAATTTACATGTCAGTTTGTTGAATAAAAAAAAAGAAGAGGGCCGAAAAAAGATATTCAGCTCAGATTTTTTCTTTTATAAATTTTTTCTTCTATGCACGCCTTGTAAACTGTCATTTGTCCTCTTGCTAAGGAAAAATCTGGCAGAGGAGCTGGATTCTCATTACCATTTGAAAAGAAGCAATCATGGGGCCACTGCTGAGCCTATTGTCCAGTGAAAATGCTGATTTGCAGGCAGTGAGTGAGGGGAAACCTTCTGCTGAGGTAAACTCCTACAGTAGCATCCTAATGGTCTCTTCTCTCTTCTTCTGAGGTAACTCCTATAGTAGCATCCTAATGGTCTCTTCTCTCTTATTCTGAGGTTTCTATTCTAAACACCTTCAACCCCCACACTGCCTGTCCCATTATTGGGCTGGGGAAGACAGTGGACTCTAGGCAACCTCCTGGTCAGTGGAAAAGAAGAGAGGAGGGACGGAGGGATAGAGGGAGGGGGGGAGGGTGGCGTAAAGCTAGCAGCAGGTTGATAGGATAATACCCGTCATCTGTTGCCTAGGATCATTCCTATTGCGCCCACCCCTGCGCCTGGTCGCTCCCTTTACTTCATTTCTCCTGACTGCCATGTTAAGTCCGCTACCGCTCTTTTGTCTGTTCGTCTGTCTGGGGTTGTAAACTCAGTGGGACAATACAGGGACTACGGAGAGAAGGTGGAAGGTCTTTGAGGTGTTTTTGTCCGGCCAGGTCTCCCTGTTAGAATAATCTCTCCCACAATAATCTAACTCCCCTCTTTTTCTACTGTAAATGAACTAATCCAGATTAGCTTCTTTCCTGTCAACATATAAACACATCCCTAATCTAAATATGTCTAATGCCTATAGAAGTGTAAATGAGTAAAATGTGTAACAGAATCTATACTGAAAAAATATATAAATATAAAATATAAGCGCAACATTGAACAATTTCATTGATTTTACTGAGTTACAGTTAATATGAGGAAATCAGTCAATTGAAATAAATTCATTAGGCCCTAATCTATGGGTTTCACATGACTGGGAATACAGATATGCATCTGTTGGTCACAGATAACCCCCAAAAATGGGCTAATGCTCGCCGACACAATGCCATACTCTTCGTCTGCGATTGTGAGGCCGGTTGGACCTACTGCCAAAATTTCTAAAACGACGTTGGAAGTGGCTTATGGTAGAGAAATTAACATTCAATTCTCTGGGAACAGCTCTGGTGGACTTTCCTGTAATCAGCATGCCAATTGCGCGCTCCCTCAAAACTTGAGACATCTGTGGCATTGTGCTGTGTGACAAAACTGCACATTTTAGAGTGGTCTTTTATTGTCCCCAGCACAAGGTGCACCCGTGTAATGATCATGCTGTTTAATCAGTTTATTGATATGCCACACATGTCAGGTGGATGGATTATCTTGGCAAAGGAGAAATGCCCACTAACAGGGATGTAAACAAATTTGTGCACAACATTTGAGAGAAAAAAGCTTTTTGTGCCTATGGAAAATTTGGGGGATCTTTTTTTTCAGCTCATGAAACATGGCACCAATACTTTACATGTTGCGTTTATATTTTTGTTCAGTGTAGTTTACTAAGCCCAGGAAAATCAGATTGATTAATCTCTCTGCTCTGGAAATTAAACCCGGCTGAATTAGGAATATAGAGACAGGTGGAGGTGAGATTACAGATGACAGATTTCCCCAGATTGGGAATATATGCCCAGTCATTCCGTTCACACTCAAACAACCATACTGTATGGATCTACACAAACAGACACAATAATAAAGACATGCATGAATAAAAATATCACAATTTGTAATGCATTTATTCCTGAAACACCACCATTTGTGTTTAAGTGTTTAAACTCTTAAATCCTCACCACTTAATTATGTTGTTAATAATGGACTGGCTATGTTTAATGCTATATTCTAAACAGGCAAGATGGTATTTGGGTAAAACACACACACACAAACACAAACACACACACACACACACCTCCTACACCTTCCTTTGCCTTATTATCACTTAAGTCTTCTTTTCCATCAATGCAAAGGTGACAAACAGAGAGCAAAGTACACACACACACACACACACACACACACACACACACAGGGTAATGAGAGGTGGAGACACACAGACCGACGTGTGTGTCTGTGTGTGTTTGAGTCTTCGCCATGTTCCGTCGGAGTAGACACAGAGAGGCGCTGGCAAATCTGGATCAAACCTCAGCCACAGCAGGAGGTGTAGGTCTCCCAGGTAATGGTTAAATGACGAGCAGATGAACTGTCATCCTATTGATTTAAGTGTTTTGTTCCAGCCAGTCACTATTAACTTTGACTTGTTTTGTCCCTTATATTCACAGTGAGTTACTGAATGAATAGGTGGGTGTAACAAAATACCAGGAATTCAAAGACTCTTTTGTTTGTTTGATGTGTGCAATGACAGACAAATAGAGGTGTTTCCTTTATGTAAATGGTTATGTCTGTACTCTGTGCATTGGGCCTTTCTGCTTTCGTTTAATATATACTATATCTGTTGTCAAAGAATTAAACTATATAAACTAATATCCATTTAATAAAACAACAATAATGGTAGCCTTTTTATAATCTCCATACCATCTGCTAAAGGTTAACTATTTCCACTGACCTGACCTGATCTTTGACACCACTGACCTGACCTGATCTTTGACACTGGGGCTAATCAGCTGTCCCGACACTTGTTTTGCAAAGTTGTTTCCAATTACAGGTGAGTGGTGGGTGGCTCAGACCTTTTCTCACCCCTATGTTCACCTCTTTGACCACTGTTTTCCCGCAACCCAGCGTACAAGTCTAAGCCACGGTATAAGACAGTCCTCAGTAGCCTGGTCTAAAGGACAGGACCAGGGCCTGAGCTTGTGGGTTTTGAGGCCTGTGGCCTTGAACCATGAGCATGACCTGGTCACTGGAAAACACTGTTAGAATCCCCCCTCTCTTTTCTCGCCATCTCACTCACTCTCTCTAACTCACCCCCTCTCTCTCTAACTCATCTCTCTCTCTCTCTCTCTCTCTCTCTCTCTTTCACTCCCCTTCTTTCGCCCTCTCTCTCAC
>QNTS01001700.1:462856-504353 GCA_003317085.1 Hucho hucho | reverse complement strand
ACTACCATCATCATCACTACTACTACCATCATCATCATCATCATTAAACTGCTATCATTACCATTACCACCCATACCACTACTACCATCATCATCACTACTACTGCCATCACCATCATCATTAAACTGCCATCATTACCATTACCACCCATACCACTACTATACGGAATGATAAACAACAATAATAATAGTAGTAACAATAATAGTAATATCAATAACAGCAATTCTCTCTCTCTCTCTCTCTCTCTCTCTCTTTCACTCCCCTTCTTTCGCCCTCTCTCTCACCCCCCTCTCTCTCATCACCTGCAACCCTCTCTCACCTCCATCCTTTCCCTCCTCCCTCACTCCCTCTCTCCCTATTTTCCTCTCTCCTGTTGGTTTAGCTCTATCCTATCAAATAGGTGTTTGTATCCCAAACAGTGTCACAAATTTACTTTTGATCCTCTGCCAGCGATGGCATGGTCCACGGATATTACGGTTTATTGTCTGACCTGAAGCTTTTTTACTCTATACATTTCTATTAATGTTCTGGAAAAAGATAAAAACCTTAATTTTTGCAGATAACTTACATAAAAACGTATTTGTTGTATTTCAGTGTGCAACAAAAACATTATAGTTTCACTACCTATGAAGTGTCAATGGGTCTTTGAATATACAGTTGAAGTCGGAAGTTTACATACACCTTAGCCAAATACATTTAAACTAAGTTTTTCACAATTCCTGACATTTAATCCTAGTAAAAATTCCCTGTCTTAGGTCTTTTTTTTTTTTTAAGAATGTAAAATGTCACAATAATAGTGGAGAGAATGATTTATTTCAGCTTTTATTTATTTCATCAAGTTTACATACACTCAATTAGTATTTGGTAGCATTGCCCTAAAATTGTTGAACTTGGGTCAAACGTTTCCGGTAGCCTTCCACAAGCTTCCCACAATAAGTTGGGTGAATTTTGGCCCATTCCTCCTGACAGAGCTGGTGTAACTGAGTCAGGTTTGTAGGCCTCCATGCTCACACACGCTTTTTCAGTTCTGCCCAGGGCTTTGTAATGGCCATTCCAATACCTTGCCTTGGTTGTCCTTAAGCCATTTTGCCACAACTTTGGAAGTATGCTTGGGGTCATTGTCCATTTGGAAGACCCATTTGCAACCAAGCTTTAACTTCCTGACAGATGTCTTGAGATGTTGCTTTAATATATCCAAATAATTTTCCTCCCTCATGATGCCATCTATTTTGTGAAGTGCACCAGTCCCTCCTGCAGCAAAGCACCCCCACAACATGATGCTGCCACCCCCGTGCTTCACGGTTGGGATGGTGTTCTTCGGCTTGCAAGCCTCCCCCTTTCTACCTCCAAACATAACGAGCAGTTCTATTTTTGACCAGAGGACATTTCTCCAAAAAGTACGATCTTTGTCCCCATGTGCAGTTGCAAACCGTAGTCTGGCTTTTTTATGGCGGTTTTGGAGCAGTGGCTTCTTCCTTGCTGAACGGCCTTTCAGATTATGTCGATATAGGACTCGTTTTACTGTGGATATAGATACTTTTGTACCTGTTTCCTCCAGCATTCCTCTTCACAAGGTCCTTTGCTGTTGTTCTGGTATTGATTTGCACTTTTTGCACCAAAGTACGTTCATCTCTAGGAGACAGAACGTGTCTCCTTCCTGAGCGGTATGATGGCTGTGTGGTCCCATGGTGTTTATACTTGCGTACTATTGTTTGTACAGATGAACGTGGTACCTTCAGGCATTTGGAAATTGCTGCCAAGGATGAACCAGACTTGTGGAGGTCTACAATTTTTTTTTATGAGGTCTTGGTTGATTTCATTTGATTTTCCCATGATGTCAAGCAAATAGGCACTGAGTTTGAAGGTAGGCCTTGAAATACATCCACAGGTACACCTCCAATTGTCTCAAATTATGTCTATTAGCCTATCAGAAGCTTCTAACGCCATGACATCATTTTCTGGAATTTTCCAAGCTGTTTGAAGGCACAGTCAACTTAGTGTCTGTAAACTTCTGACCCACTGGAATTGTGATACAGTGAATTACAGTTGAAGTCGGAAGTTTACATACACTTAGGTCGGAGTCATAAAAACTCGTTTTTCAACCACTCCACAAATGTCTTGTTAACAAACTATAGTTTTGGCAAGTCAGTTAGGACATCTACTTTGTGCACGACACAAGTAATTTTTTCCAACAATTGTTTACAGACAGACTATTTCACTTAAAATTCACCATATCACAACTCCAGTGGGTCAGAAGTTTACATACACTAAGTTGACTGTGCCTTTAAACAGCTTGGAAAATTCCAGAAAATGATGTCATGTACTTGTCCTAACCGACTTGCCAAAACTATAGTTTGTTAACAAGAAATTTGTGGAGTGGTAAACTGTAAACTTCCAACTTCAACTGTATTTCAAAATATTTCCCAAAATATTTTGGTGAAATAATAAGGTGACGATTAATGTTTTTTTTTTTTTTTCTTGCCAAAATAAAAAAAGCTTTTACAAAAAAATTCCACACCAAAATCCACCCTAAACCCAAGAGCTCTTCTCTGCCCTATTATTCTGTCTCCGTCCCCAGCTTCCTCCAGCGAGTTATATTTGGCTTTTTTGGACCCTCATTACAGAATTGTTTATCAATAGGTGCACCAAGTGTCAGTAGTTTTTCTCATCAAACAAGATCTGACAAAGAGAGTGCGGTGCATGGGAAAGAGGCAGCTAGGTGAAACTAATGCCATAGATGTTTGATTCATCAGGGGCTTATTGTTAACAGGGACGTCTGATTGTGAAGGCTCAGTCAAGCAAAAGAGTGCAGAGTAATCAGTCGGATTTATAGTTTGCAGGGTTCAGAAAAATCAACGCCACAAACCTTTGGGTCTGGCCGAGATGGGTCTGACCAACCCCCCCCCCTACCCTAACCCCCTCACCCACGGGAGTACGCATAGGGGCACACGCATACAGACAGGCGCACAGATGCAAACACACACACACCAGGCAGTTCTACTAACCTGCACCCTGCATGCCAAATAAAGGCTTCCTGTCAGGTGGTAAGAGGTACAGTGGGATTGCAGCTGTATGGCGTGGCCTATCAACCTATCATACCTTCTGCCTTAAAGATAACAAAGACCTGCTTTGTACTCAGCTGTGTTCTTGCTTTTATGTTCTTCCTTGTGGGCAACGTTTGTATTTTTGTTGCTCACCTCTAGAGATCAGGGGGCACAGGAATAGGGTCAGTGGGGTTGCGGGGGATGGGAGTGAGTCGGAAGTGTGTGTGTGTATGTGTGCGTGCGTGCGGGTCGGTATTTGCGCATGTGCAGAAGAGAGAGAGAGTAAGAAAGAGAGATTAAGAGAGTAAGATGGACAGAGAGAACGGGAGAGATGGAGATGGATAGAGGGAGGGAGGGAGAGGGAGGGAGGGAAGAAAAACTGTCAAGGGTATTACCACATGCTATGATGCAGTGGATTCCTCAAAGCTGGCTTTGTGTTTCCACATTCTCAGATTCTCAGAAAGACAGAGAGAGAGAGAGAGAGAGAGAGAGAGACAGAGAGAGAGAGAGAGAGAGACAGAGAGAGAGAGAGAGAGAGAGAGAGAGACAGAAAGAGAGAGAGAGAGACAGAAAGAGAGAGAGACACAGAGAGAGAGAGAGAGAGAGACGGAGAGAGAGAGAGAGAGAGAGAGAGAGATGGGCGACTATGCTCACTCCTCCTCCTGCTTCATCCACCCACCACCACCCATCCCCCAACAACTGTCACACACTGCCCACCCTGCCATTGACGTCCCTCTCTACAGCTCTGTCCCCTCCCCTTTTCACTCTGTACCTTGCAAATTAGAGACAGGCCTTATTGAGAGGCAGATGTAGCCCTCCTAGCGAATGAGCGGTAAGCTGTTGTACTTTAAGCCTAATGGGAAGTTTTATATGCAAGAGGCCTTGAACTGATTAGTATAATTCCTGCTTTAATACAGCAGTCCCTCCAGATTAAGGTAAACCAAATGTTGCAATCAGAGATTAGTGTACCTTGCTGGTTATTAACATCCCTGCTTGTTCCCAGCAAAGCACGTCAGAGAGAAGAGAGAGAGAGAAGGAACGAGAGAGAGAAGGAGAGAGATAAAGAGAGAAGGAGCCTTACTAAAGCTGCACATTTATTTCCGAAGCAGCTCCCAAAAAAGTGCTGAAACTTGAACTTCTGCACCTGTTGGGATCTTGGTGGTGTGTGCTGGGAAGGAGCTTGCTATGGGGGAGGTGTGGGGACTGGAGTGGAGAGAGTAGGGAGAGTGTTCGGAAGGAAGCAGAAGTGTTCTAGCTGTAGTACCTGCGCACCTGTTTTGCCGTGTCACGTCTTCAGGGGAGCTCTGCCAAATATGTCACATCCTGACTGGACTCTTAGAACGCTTTGTTCGTCGACTCCGCTCGACACACTTGGCCTCTTGTGTCTCTAATCCAATTTCCTTCCACTTAAAGACACACAACATTAAACAAACACGGGTCAGCAACAAGCAGCACATACAAGACAGACGTGCTTTATGAACAAGACATTTCTTCTCACAAATTCCTAAAAAATTTATCTGTCGGGTGTCTAAAAACATTTCCAAAAGCATAGACGAGAGAGAGCAACTATGTGTTATGTTGTAACCATTGGCTGTAACATGTTTGCTGGCTGAATATGTGCCAGGCCAGGCAGTGGTATTTGTCTTTTGGTTAGCACTGTTTGGAGGAACATAATTGGAGTTTTGCAGTTCAGTGAGAATGCTGAAATGCCTCGTCAGCATTTCCATAGCTAACTCGCTCACTAAGAGCATCTATGAGGTCTACCAACACCACTCCTTCTGCCTCTCTGGCATTGGTTAAGATGCTTCGCTAGCTAATCCTCTATGATAATGCAGGATATCAAGGTCAGTTGTGGGCCAGAGGAGATGCTGACCCAAACAAACAGATAATTAGAATACAAACAATGCTTCACACCCCCCCCCCCCCGAGTACGTGCAGGAATACTTTACACGATTAGAACATCAAATGGCATGTTTAGACATTCCGCGCTGCGTTCCAGTTCACCTGAGTATCAGACGGTTGATTGCAAACAGGCTAATAGGTCAAAGGTTAATAACATTTGACTCATCGGCCGGTGCAGTCGTCTATGCAGCTTTAATGTCGAGCACAGACTTCCCACTGTAGATCCCATTAACCTGGCAAAGACCATTTAAACACTAAAAAACCTATTAGGTTCAATCTGAAACCCTTTGCTAACTGGTCTATACCGTTCAACTGAAGTGATCCTTAAATGACTGTGTCATCTGTCGTGTATAGTTAAACTTTCCGCTGAAGAATAACTACATATCGACATTAGCACAGACTTCATTCAATGATCGTTACCAACTGACTGTGGATGAGAACGTTATACTATCTGAACCCTTGTCCACATGCCAGTCAACCTGCGGTATGTTTCAAGTCAATACCAAGAACAAAGACATCACAGAGGTAACAGTAAAAATGGGTTTCCCGTAACGTGTTCATGTTGAAAGCCTTGTCGTAGAGGAGCTGTTATGCCCATGAGTTTAGATGTAAGAGTAAAGCTCAGCGTTTGCACCACTGCACTGCGTGTGGCTGATTGTATTAAGGTTAGAGGCTGGAGTGGAGGTAAGTGAGGATGCCTTTCATGCATTATGCTCCTTCACAATGTTCACACACATCTGATTCAATCTGGGCGACGTACAATAATGTGCACAGCAAAAGGTAGGCCTATGCTAATGTTCTGCCCCATTTTTCAGAATAACATTCTCATGTAACAAGCACAATTCTGACTCACTCTAGCGAGCTGTCACCTTATGAGGAGGACTCTAGGCTACTTAGGAGCTAGGAGCTAGGAGAATTATAATAAGATGCATCACTCTGGTTCATTAACCTGTTCCGAGGTAAATAATAATATTTCTGAATGTGTCCTTTGATAATTGTTAAGAGGAATGTTGTGCCACACTATTCCTATCCTATGTTTGTGCTTATCTGGTGCAGTGCATGTGCTTATAGTGTCTTTTTAAGTATTCTAAATATTCTGGTATAATTAACATCCATTTGGACTGAGAAACGGAGAGAAATGGATACAGTTGAGCTCTTCATTTCAGAACCGTACTGAAACATGCAGGAGAACAATACAAAACCGAGCCCCATGTGACCCCTCACAACATAATCAAATGGGGACATGGTGACAGTACGAGCGTCTGACAGGTCGACAGTTCGGATGGGTGCCTGCCAAGCAAGCCATCGCTAAATATACACAAGGGTCAGTCTTTGGCAGCTCTTCTCCATTGTCAGTTGCTGGGGCTTCAGGTTTTCTGATAAAAGAGGGCTGGTTGCGAAAGTCAAGTGACAGCCATGACAGTGGAGAGGACGTGGGTTGGGGCCTCCTAGGCTGGGCTGGGGGTGTGGGAGTGTGGGGGCTGGTGGTGGACGTGTGTAGAGGGACCTGGTGATCGTGACCTGTGGGAGGTTGATAGCTAGGCCCAGGCGGCCGGTAGGGAGATAGGACTTGTCATGGAGGTCCCCAGACGTTGTGGCCAGCTAGAGTGATGGTCCTGACTGCTGTGGTTTTCCTGCTCTTTCCTGTCCTGTCGGGGATCTGTGGCTCTGGGCCGCGGCCGCAGCGCTTTGATGAACTCAGCACAATGTCGAATGGGAGTGTTTTGGCAGCTGAGACAGTGGGGCTAAAGCTGCAGGTCAGAGATAACACAACCTTACAGAGCTCCCTGCGTGCGCCAACTAGTGATGGCCGTCCCATCACAGAGGAGGAACAGGAAACAGTCCAACAGGTTGTAGTTAAATAAGCTAAACTTCTGGGCCCCTTTTGTCCTTTTGTCTTCCTTCATCTTGGGGGGGTTGTTGTCTAAATGTAGTCTGACAAATAGGGGCAACTCCTCCCCCTAACTGTACCAGTTACACACACACAACGACGCACACACGCACACACACACACACACACACCACTTTTGGTATTAATCTTAAATTGTGTCACCCAAATATGTATTTTAAGAAACGCAAAAGCTCTCAGTAATAGTGATGCAGGTCTTGTGATGTTGTACACATGAAATTGTTTCATTGTGAACTTTATCCACAACGTTATATCCCATTTTGTGAGACTCGAGCTGTTTCCCCTATCCAACTGTTCCATTCTCCGTGTAGCCTGCTGCTAGAATGGACGGAGAGGGATCGCTCGAGTTGCAACAAAATGGATCTAACTTTGCGGATACAGTTCGTAATGAAAGAATTTCATGTGTACAACATCTAAAGACCTGCATGACTATACTGAGAGCTTTTCTGTTTCTTAAAGGACGTATTTGGGTGTTTTTTCAGAGCCCCTGTACTGCACAACGAGGATGAGGAAGTGACTCACTGGTTGAGGTAAGTTTCTCAAAAACAAGTGAAATCGCCCAAAAAAAGTGTCTGGACCCTTGTCAATGTGTGAGTGTTTGTGTGCGTGCGTATGTGCGTGTGATCACATGACAAGCCAGGTCTCTAGGAGAAAAACAGGACTGTGTCTCAGTCAGGAAGGAAGTGAATGCAAGGAATGATAATAAAACACTATCAATTATAACTGTGCACACCTATGTAAGTCAACTGTTTAAGCCCCTGTCTATGTATCATCACGTCCAACCATTGTTGTGAGATTTCATTACTGAAATATTTATTTAATGCAATATAAATTGCGCGTTTCACTAAAATTGCAGTGTTTTTCAGCATCTTGCTGTGTTCTGATGTCGTATAAAATCTCGGAGAAAAGCAGTATTGTCACACAAGACTATACAGTGTTTGCCTTGTTGTTAAGGAAATCCCACACATACTGTATCTATCACACAAAAACCTGACAAATGTTCCGAAAATATCATCTGAACGTCACCGCGCTCACGCTCCGTGTTGACGGCGGCTGATCTCTCACAAGGTATCAAAATGTTGGATTTGGCCTTTTCGCAACAACATAGGAACCTGAATGCTACAGTAACTCGGCAACACAAGAAATGGGATAAGGGCTTGATCTCCCCTCGGAGAGAGAGAAAGAGAGAGAGAGAGCGAGAGAGAGAGAGAGAGAGAGAGAGAGAGAGAGAGGAAAGGAGGGGGGGGGTATTCCTGACAGTTCAGAACTGAATGAAATCAGAGGGATTAAGGTTACCTGTAAAGAGCTGTCAGGTAGATTTACAGGGCCTGCTGAGAAGTCCAGCAGGAGGGTCTCAATACATGCTGGCTTCCCGTTGCTAACAGCCAGTCAAAGGAAAAGAAAACGCTCTCATACACACACACACGGACACAGAGCACACACACAGCCACCACCCACTTTAATATCTGCCTTAATGGGGGGGGGCAGCTGCCTTGATCCAGGGGAAAATACACACATTTCAGGCAGAGAACACTGACATACAGGATTGGTCTCCAACGTACACAGCAACATGACCTACAGGATTGGTCTCCAACGTACACAGCAACACGGCCCAGAACCTGTCCCCCAGGAACCCCTGCTTTGCTAGATCCAAGCCCTGGCCTGGCCATGGAGGCACAGCTGCAGTATAAGCAATCATTCAACGCCACCAGATAGCTGCACCATATCACTGTCATATGGGATATCTTCTTCCATGGGCTTTCAAGAGCTGCAATGAACATTTAGTAGAACTTTCAATTCAAAGGCATTGGGGTATTCAACGTTTTTTACTAGCTAAACACACAGTCTAGTACTTATATTCAAGATACAAGGTAGCAAACAAAAGTGGACTAAGCTGTGAATCATGGATTGTTATGTCAAGTGTACAGCTAAGACACATGCACACATCCATGGTCCTCGTGAGGAACTGTACATCTGAGAGCAAAGGTGACTAAAGTTTCCTCCCACTAATCTTTGCATATCTTGAACTGATATTTTCCGTGAGTCTTTGCTATATGATTCTTTGCTATATAAGTCTTTGCTATATGGGTCTTTGCTGTATGAGTCTTTGCTATATGAGTCTTTGCTATATGAGTTTGCTATATGAGTCTTTGCTAAACAAGTTTTTGCTATATGAGTCTGCTGTATGAGTCTTTGCTATATGAATCGTTGCTATATGAGTATTTGCTGTATGAGTCTTTGCTATATGAATCTTTTTTAAATTAGTCTTTGCTATATGAGTCTTTGCTATATGAGTCTTTGCTATATGAGTCTTTGCTAAACATGTCTTTGCTATGAGTCTTTGCTGTATGAGTCTTTGCTATATGAATCGTTTCTATATGAGTCTTTGCTATATGAGTCTTTGCTAAATGAGTCTTTGCTATATGAGTCTTTGCTATATGAGTCTTTGCTAAACAAGTTTTTGCTATATGAGTCTGCTGTATGAGTCTTTGCTATATGAATCGTTGCTATATGAGTATTTGCTGTATGAGTCTTTGCTATATGAATCTTTTTTAAATTAGTCTTTGCTATATGAGTCTTTGCTATATGAGTCTTTGCTATATGAGTCTTTGCTAAACAAGTCTTTGCTATATGAGTTTTTGCTGTATGAGTCTTTGCTATATGAGTCTTTGCTAAATGAGTCTTTGCTATATGAGTCTTTGCTATATGAGTGTTGCTATATGAGTCTTTGTTGTATGAGTCTTTGCTGTATGAGTCTTTGCTATATGAATCCTTGCTATATAAGTATTTGCTATATGAGTCTTTGCTTAATGAGTCTTTGCTATATGAGTCTTTGCTATACGAGTCTTTGCTATACGAGTCTTTGCTATATGAGTCTTTGCTATATAAGTATTTGCTATATGAGTCTTTGCTAAATGAGTCTTTGCTAAATGAGTCTTTGTTATATGAGTCTTTGCTATATAAATCTTTGATATATAAGTCTTTGCTATATGAGTCTTTGCTATATGAGTCTTTGCTATATGAGTCTTTGCTATATAAGTCTTTGCTATCTTGAACTGATACTCAGGACATTCATAACTTTCTGTTGGCCATCATGGACAGAGTTTTGAAAAGTAATTATTTGCAGCTAATCAGGTATGCAGGGTTATCTCCTGAGTAAAGCGAAGGCTTTTGAAAACGTTTTTGCTACACAAGGAGGTCAACCCCCACGCTAGCAGTCTGCACAGATATTTCAAGATATTTTCCCCAATGTAAAATAGATTTAACATATGGTGGCCCCAAAGGGCAAATTAGCTGTTAAGATGTAACATGAATGGCAATGTACAGTATTTGTTAATATAATGCTGTAGTATAATTGTATTACTTATATCATTAGGTTATTGTTGGCAGTTCGATCTAGTTCTCCTTTAGAGAAAAAGGTGCTATCTAGAACCTAAAAGGGTTCTTTGGCTGTCCCCATATGAGAACCCTTTCAAGAACCCTTTTATGTTCCAGGTAGAACTCTTTTGGTTCCAGGTAGAACCCTTTGGGATTCCCTCTGTGGAAAAGGTTCTACATGGAAGCCAAAAGTGTTGCTACCTGGAACTAAAAACGGGTTCTACCTGGAACCAAAAATGATTCTCCCATGGGGCCAACCCTTTTTTCCAAGAGTGTAGTGTGTACACTGCCATTGTATTTTCCATAAGAACAGGGGTGAATTGCATCGTGCAAAATAAAATAAATCTCATTGCTATGACCTGTCAGCTAGTGTCAGTTACAGCCAGTCCTTCAAGACCACTCAGAGGCTATGTGAAGTGGTTCAGATCTCCTTTGGTGTGTGGCTAACTTCACCTCCACTATATGCTGTCTTCCTCATGAAGCCATATTTCCTCATAACATCTGAGTTATGGCTTGCTGAATTCTGCTTCCTAAATGCCACCCTATTCCTCCCCATGGTGTCTGGTCAAAAGTAGTGCGCTATATAGTGAATAGGGTGCCATTTGGGACTACATCAAAAAGCCATTAAAGCTCTGAGCAATGGATTAAAAGGTATTTGCTTATTTTAGGCATCAAGGGTATGAACCCAACCATTTCTGAGTCATTATAATTGAAAACATCAGTTTGCAACATTTACAAGGCCGCCGTAAAAAAGGTATTCCCCCGTGCTGTATTAAGTCACTGCACCTCCGTGTATCCACAAAATATATCGTCACTCCTGTCACCGCCTGCCGCTGAGGTTTGTATGGGAAAGCAATTGACGATTGTTGAGCTATTTAGCCTACTTTTTCCACTTTATTTATGTCCTCGGTGTAGCCAAGCATCATTGGCTTGGAGGGAATTGAACTGCAGGTGGGGAATGCTAGCTAGGAAACTAACGTTACACACTGATTTTGCATCAGGTGGTTTGACTCAAACAAAATATGAGTGAAGTTTGGAAAGGTTATGTACAACGAATAAGAAAAGGTTTGTTGGTTCATGGTGTCTCACAGTATTCTAAAGTAAAATTTATAAACATAGCCAGTTATAGGTTACAGAACCTGTATAGATTTACATATTTAGGTGTATTTGGAGACAGGATAAAACACAACCAAATTCAATACATATACATGAATATCCTCTAGAGCATAACTTGGCAGACTGATATACAGTAGTTGGTCACAGGTGAAGAGAACATTCTGTCTTTGTTTTCCAGGATATATCAAGAGCAATACATTACGTTAACAATCACCTCAACCTCCAGAACCACCCACAATCCTGCTCTCCTCCCACTTCCTCAGAATACTCTACGTCTGAGAGAGGTAATGTTTTCTAACCATGACTAAATGTGTTTAGCTTGGACCAAGGAACGTTCTCTAGATTTAACAGACTAGGAGCTGATAGGTTGGTATGGGTCAGACCTACTTTTTTTTTCTTCCACAAAGATTGCTGGCATCCCACACGATTGGTCATAGACTACTAGACAGTCATAAAATGTTTGGTTTGAACATGACACCGACAGGTTTTAGCTGCTGGTACAAAACTGTACAGAGCCTTTGGACATTTCATGGAAAGCATTTTAAATTTTCTAACAGTTATTTATCAAGAACAAGAAAGATAATATTGAGGGATGCAATTGTATTGAAAGCATCGATATATTACATCGGCGCACATGGCACGTGGTTGGCTATACAACACGTACTAGTAGGCCCCGCGCGACCATGTTTCCAGCGATTCCACTGATAATCACTGCAACTCAGGAGGAGCTTTTTGAGTCTTTCAGTCTTTGTCGAGCGGCTGGTGGAGACAGATGAAAGCAGCAGGCTAGCGTTCACATCGCACCTCTACAACAGATACATGAACGACTGCATGATGGAACACAAAGAGCTTTACGCGGCAAGGCTTTGCCAACATCAGCGAGCGATCACAAAGAAACCAAGAGCTAAACGGCCTCTCTTGTTGAAGAGGGAACAGGCTTTGAAATGCAGATTGGGTAACTATCAACTGTCACCTGTTCTGAGCACTCTGACTCCTAGGTTACATCCCAAATGGCAACATGGTCCCTATGTAGTGCACTGCTTCTCAAAGGGCCCTGGTCAAAAGTAGTGCACTATATAGGGAATAAAGTGCCATTTGGGATGAAGCACTGATGTAGCTGCGGCAACTGAAATGAGTATATTCAAGGAACACTGTTTGATCTTTATCAACCGGCACAGCCAATTGGGGGTGATAGCTCTATTTTTGCTGTCATGATGGAGTAAGGTGTTTTATCCTCAGTCACTATGAGTTCTAGTGTCATTTCAGTTATGACCTAAAGGGATAGCCTACAACCACATATCACAAGGGAAAAAATGTATCTTCGCTATAACTTCATAAATCTTTAGAATTTTTACAATATAAAAATGTGAGTTTTGAGCTAGAAACCCCACTGCAGTAGAATTTATTTTTTTGTATACAGGTTTAATAGTTGGCCTTTACTGTATTTAACCTAGCGTGTTTTGTCCTTTTTTCAAGTTGAAGTACTTCCAACGATTTGACACAATTACACCGTCTCTTCCCTCTGCATTAGCGTTCGTCCCATTGGAAATTGCTCATTATCACGAGGCTTTGCCTTTTAGATAACTTATAATGAGGATGGTGGTGTTACATTTTGCTTTTCTGAGTACACCGACTTCAAACAGACCTCCTTCAGCCCAATTATAGCTGCATTAGCACTGAAATGCCTTTTTTCTTCCACATAGATATACTGTAGGGGCAAGCCACAGTCAGTCAGTTGCCACTTGATATCGTGGCACGTTCAGTCAGTCATTCATTCATTCGTTTTTTTAATTCATACATTTTTATTTTCATACATTCATTCATTCATTGATGCTGCATCTATGACAACTATCATTCATGCCCAACACATACAATTTATAGTAGACTTTCACTTCCCCTCTTGTAACAATCTCATTGGGTGTCACGGTAACTCACTGATAGGTAGATATTTCACATAAGTACAATAATAAAGAGGACCCCCTTTGCCCTTGTTTGACTTGACACTTTTCAGCTTTGTGTTTGAGTAACTGATAGGTGTGTTTGGTTCGTGGGCGCCAGATTGTTTCAGTTAAAATGAGCTGGTCCCTGAGCCCAGTGCTTACCTGCCTGTCTGTCTGGGACAATAGCCAGCTTCCTTTCCCATAATGCAGTTCCTCTTTCCGGAGCACAGAGCCTATCAAGCTGTCAGTGAGCATGTAGGCCACGTCACCTTTGCCACGGTTTTACAGACAAATCCACCTTACTCACACACACACACATGGACGGATGGACTTGCAAACGTCCACACATGCACGCAGACAGGCAGTCGCACTCACACACACGCACACGTACACGTGCACACACACACACACACACACAAAAACACACAGCTGCAGATTTCATCAGGTTAATGAATTCCTAAAACAACACGCATTTTGGAGTCACCTCTTCCCAAATAAGGCCATGCAACACATTTCACTTTCCAAAGAAGTATTGCATTATGAAATGGATTAGGTGTATTTCTTTTAGTGCGCAGTAAGAGTAACTTACGAGGAAGCATTGACACTCAAAGGCTAAATCCTCAACTACTGTCATGTTACAAGAACGAAGAGTCAGAATGATCTGGATAGATGAGCTGATAAATGTCTTTCCTCTTTTCCTGTGTTGTAGCAGTCCATCACACACACACACACACAAGCACACACACACAGAGAGAGCGAGCGAGCGAGAGAGAGAGAGAGAGAGAGAGAGAGAGAGAGAGAGAGAGAGACTAGCAGTCCAGTCCAGGAGTAGAGTAGAGTATGCAGGGCCAATGGCTCCTTGCCCTGACAGGGGATTATAGAAAACAGATGACTTACGCTTCTAATTTGTGGGCTTAAATTGCAAACAGAGTTTCAGGAGTCTGGGAGAGTAATACATGGCAGTAGGGGAGAAGCCACACACAGCCACATCACTATGTGGCCATTGTAGGTGAAAGTAAATGAGAACAGACAGGTTATGATGGTATAGTGTATTACCATACACAAGTCTTGGATTACCACAGTGGAGACATCATTACACTGAGTGGGGGAAACCAACACTAACAGTAACTATTTACTATCAGTTATTTAAGAATAATGATCTGCTTATTGTCATAATCCTAGTACATAATGAAAGTTAAAGCCCATACCAACCGACACGAGATAGAGGCTAGTAGGATAGACAGCAGAAGTGCATATTTTCCTTGTAGTGTGGTCTTGGTTGCATCTACATTACTGGAAGTGCTCAAACAAAGTTGCAGTGAAAGTAGATGTAAAAATGTTCAAGCAATGTGACTTACGGTTGAAGTTGGAAGTTTACATACACTTTAGCCAAATACATTTAAACTCAGTTTTTCACAATTCCTGACATTTAATCCTAGTAAACATTCCCTGTCTTAGGTCAGTTAGGATCACCACTTTATTTTAAGAATGTGAAATGTCGGAATAATAGTAGAGAGAATTATTTCTTTCAGCTTTTTTTCTTTCATCACATTCCCAGTGGGTCAGAAGTTTACATGTCAAATGTTTCGGGTAGCCTTCCACAAGCTTCCCACAATTAGTTGGGTGAATTTTGGCCCATTCCTCCTGACAGAGCTGGTGTAACTGAGTCAGGTTTGTAGGCCTCCTTGCTCGCACACTCTTTTTCAGTTCTGCTCACACATTTTCTATAGGATTGAGGTCAGGGCTTTGTGATGACCACTCCAATACCTCGACTTTGTTGTCCTTAAGCCATTTTGCCACAACTTTGGAAGTATGCTTGGGGTCATTGTACATTTGGAAGACCCATTTGCGACCAAGCTTTAACTTCCTAACTGATGTCTTGAGATGTTGCTTCAATATATCCACATAAATTTTCCTTCCTCATGATGCCATCTATTTTGTGAAGTGCACCAGTCCCTCGTGCAGCAAAGTACCCCCACAACATGATGCTGCCACTCCCGTGCTTCACGGTTGGGATGGTGTTCTTCGGCTTGCAAGCCTCCCCAATTTTCCTACAAACATAACGATGGTCCTTATGGCCATGAAATACATCCACAGGTATGCCTCCAAATGACTCGAATGATGTCAATTAGCCTATCAGAAGCTTCTAAACCCATGACATAATTTTCTGGAATTTTCCAAGCTGTTTAAAGCCACAGTCAACTTAATGTATGTAAACTTCTGACCCACTGGAATTGTGATTTAAAAAATATATATATATATTTCACCTTTATTTAACCAGGTAGGCCAGTTGAGAACAAGTTCTCATTTACAACTGCGACATGGCCAAGATAAAGTAAAGCAGTGCGACACAAACAACAACACAGAGTTACACATGGAATAAACAAACGTACAGTCAATAACATAATAGAGAAAATCTATATACAGTGTGTGCAAATGAGGTAAGATTAGGAAGGTAAGGCAATATATAGGCCGTAGTGAATCATATACAGTGAACTATAAGTGAAATTATCTCTCTGTAAACAATTGTTGTAAAAATTACTTGTGTCATGCACAAAGTAGATGTCCTAACCGACTTGCCAAAACTATAGTTTGTTAACAAGAAATTTGTGGAGTGGTTGAAAAACAAGTTTTAATGACTCCAACCTAAGTGTATGTAAACTTCCGACTTCAACTCTAGCTGCAGCATGATTTGTAGGGCGCTAAAGGCCACAGTCAGCAGCACGTTAAACCTCCACCTGTTGGCAATTACCCTCTTTACTGGACTTCAAGCTATGGAGAGAGACATATCTGGTTCCTGTGGCTGTCTCTGAAGAGTTGGGTGAATGGGACTATGAATGTGACACTGGGGTCTTGAAAAAGGTCTCGGAACCGAAACATTGACAATGAATGTGAGGTAAAATTGTGTGTGCGGGAGTCATATTTATTTTTGCTACATGGCACTGGGGGGCATCGAGTCAAATTGAACCGAATCTTCCCGTTAAACAAGGGCTTGGAGTCTTGAATGGTTGGAGGCCACAGGAGCGCAGAGCAAGAGGAATGGAAATATACTCCTCGTCTGGGACAGATGGAGTAGGCTGGGGGTGGGTGGGGGGGGTGCCACCTGGCACCTGTTCGGGTCCTGCTGGAGGGGTTACAATGTTGGCCTTGTGGCCAGGGGGACTGAGGGGGGGGGGGGGCTCCTGGATACACTGCAGGATTTGCCCCTAGCCTGCTGCACCATCTGAATCCATAGTCCTGTGGTAATGGAACACGCCGATAGGTAAAGCGTTTAATAAGCACTTGAGTTACTGTGAAGGCTTATAGTCAGTGTTATAACACATTATAAGTGTATTATAAGGCAGTATAAAGGATGCTGTATGCATGTGCTTCAAATAAAGTGTTACTGATAAATGCAACCAGATAGCTTATTAATTTAGAAGAGCTTCTGTTCTGATTCTGAATGAGGAACAAGGGAGAGAGGGAGACTGTGACAAATTATGAATATGTTATGTCTTATGACTGTGTAATGAAGCCCATATGTAGGTATTCTTAAAAAAGGGTTACCCCTTATTGCGTAAGTATTTAGAGGGCTTCGGATCTTGTGAATAAGGGACAGGCCGGGGGAGACTGTTCTTTTGGAGACAGGCCATATCACTGACTGGTCTGTCTGACTGAGAGTTAACACCTGTGTGGTTTGAGGGATCAGCCCTGCCCAGTCTGGTTGTCAGCAGTAGAATGGTTAGGTAGACCTGGATAGACACTCATGTCCACATTGTGCACAACAAATGGTATTCTATCAAGTTGATATCAGACTTTAAATGTCGATCGGGGGCTTGCTGAGAGGGCTGAAGATTCGGTATGAATCTATTTGAACTCCAGGGTTAAAGGAGATGTCCATTGTGCTGATTTCATGGTGTCTAAATAATAGTCTTGGGATAAATATGTCCCAAGCTAAACACACAGTATATTACATCTGGGTTTCATTTGGATTCGTATGGACTACAAATGTGGAAGAATAGAGAAGGTATTTGCTAACACACACATACACGCACACATTGCATAGGGGAAATGCAATTTACTAGAGTGCCATACTTTATAAATGTAATGTTAAGATGCCTGTCTTTTTACAATATTAGTGGTGAATCCTTGACAACCATTCAAACACTGAAAGAGATATAAGACCTCTTTTCACAGTGTGGGTTCTATATTTAACAGAAGAATGCTGTGCTCTTTGAATAAAGGGGGGGGGGGGGTTATGCACTTAGAAACTCACACATACAAAACAACTATAAAAAAGGTCAACTCTGTCCGTTTTGAAAGGATGACTTGATGTGGAAGCATTTTTCCTAAAATATAATAAAACATCCCATTCAAATATGAGTGGATAATTCAGCCTGGTAAAGTTCTCCGATCATAAGTGAATTAAAAAGCAGGAATAGTCCTGGTTATTCATGGCGTACAAGGAGGTAACAGAATGCTAATAAAGGAAATATTAATTGGGAAAGGGTAAGCCACATTAGTGTTGGAACACACACACACACACACACACACACACACACACACACACACACACACACACACACACACACACACACACACACACACACACACACACACACACACACACACACACACACACACACACACACACACACACACACACACACACACGGTCCCGCACATTTCTCCAGGCATCACACACGCTAGTTCACATTGCCCAGACAACACGGCCTGGCCTCCATGGTTAATTGTACAAAAGTTGGCGGACAATCGCAATGGTGGTCCACACTGTCCTTGACACTGGGGGTGAAGCGGGCTGCCGGCTCGACTTAGTCCATTTAGCAGCACAGTTGAAGTGTTTACAATCGGTGTGTCTGTCGCCCCATTGTCTCCGAATGAGGACATTGGAATCACCTGGTGGGGGGAAAGGGGTCCCGAAGAGGAAAGCCTTTGTCTGAGCCGGGGGTGGACTGGGGGAACCCAGGGACCTTCCCTGTCGCCCTCTCCCAGGGTATTTTGTTGTTGTTGTTAAACCCTTCCTCAGTCAGTCATTAGTCGGCTACAGTGGGGAGGGAAACGTGAGGCCCTTAGCGGGACCTCAACCTTTTCAAATAAAAGGAACGCCTTTTGTTTTTGCACCCCGTCAAAAACGGTCACCTAATTAAACCTGATATCTCTGGCCAAAGAGAAACCATTTGTTAATGGCTCTTTTGGAATTTACTTAATGAGTTTAGATGCCCATTGTGTTGGCACGGGAGCTCCTGTAAGACAACGCTCTGAACAAGAACACACACACAAGCACACACACACATAAATGAGGGGTAAAGATTGAGCAATGGATGCACAGAGCTGACATGACTGTGGGCTAAATAGACAGGGTGTAGCATGAGGGAAGAGGGCTATGGAATCAAGGCAGGTCATTAAAGGGGGAACAAAAGGGTGTAATGCCCAGGGGCCTGGTTCTACAGTTCCAGCCTGCCTGGCATTGTGTTGGTGCGCCCCGGACATTTCAGGAGCTATCTACACAACACCTTGATCACATCAAGTCGCTGACACCATTTTCTTCTGCCAACTCCAGCGGCTTCTTTTTTGGGGCCCTATCAGTTGTTTTTCCCGCCCCCCCCCCCCCTTTCTCCATTCTATTTCTATGCTTTTGTTCATGTCTCAAGGCTTCAGGTCTCTCTTTCTTCTTGGGTCTATGGAGAGGGAACAAGCTTGTTAGCTGGCATGGATATTTTGACTGGAGCCACACTTTGGCCCACTTGCCTATGGAAACAGTGTCAAGGAACAACCTGGTATAATTGTCACACGGGCAAGTCCTGGGAGAGGTCTTTGGTGAGGTTCAGCCTGATAAATATCAAAAGATCCTCACATCTCTTTTCTTTATCCCTCTTTTATTTTTCCAGTGAAGGAAACTTGTAAATTAATCTTCGAGTCAAAACAAGATTTGTATTTTTCGCTTTGGATTCTCTCTCTAGTTATCTTTCAGTTTTTTCCGCCAGACGTTTTCATCAAAGGGGGATAGTGTCTAGATGTTTATTGAGGTTTGCAGTCCACAGTTTATTTAATGAGATTCTGACTCTAAGCTTCAGGAAAAGGAATAAACAAATAAAATGTGGATTTTGGTTTGGGAAAGACCATGGAATGGAGAAAAAGTCAGAAAGAAGGGTGAATGACATTACTACAGACACAAACAAATAATGAAGGCATATAGCATGAGGATATGTGGGATGTGTAATATACAGGTAGATTTATGTTGCATACACACACATGTTACAGCAACAACTGCGCGTTTTCACTTATGTTGCATAACACAAATATGTTCTGTTTCAATGCCATAATATATTCACAAACATAATATACATAATCAATATACTTTTGACCCTGGTCTTCAATATCATCATATTAATAATAGTAGAATCAAATGTTTTTTCGTCATTGCTATCTGAATGACGGATGATGCAAGACGTCCAAAATACATTTGAACCATTTTAATGTGTGTTTCTCAGCATTTTCAATATGTTATTGCATGTGAAGTACATTCAGTGCCAACATCACAGAGGCCTTGGCCTTGGATGTTGAACCTGATGCATGTCAAGCTATTACTGGCCCTAGTAAAAGCACACTCTGTTGCTGCTTAGGTTTCCGACAGAGACACTATCCTCTCACAAACAATCACACCACCAGGAAATGCAACTGAGAAAGGCAGATGGTTCAGACTCTTCTTCCAATTAATGAAGAAAGGAAAGCATAGGAAGATTGGAGGGAGAGAGAGAGAGAGAGAGAGAGAGAGAGCGAGCGAGAGAGAGCGAGAGAGAGAGAGAGAGAGAGAGAGAGCGAGAGATGGAGAGATAGAGAGAGAGAGAGAGAGAGAGAGAGAGGGGAAAAGAGTGCGGCTAGGATTTTTTTCTAACCCCACTCTTGTTCGTGCCCTTGCCTTAGTTAAACCAGTTAGGCCTGTTACATTAGCCACTGGAATGGTTTATGTACTTGTACCAATTCAATTATTTGTTTCTGCGAGTCAGCTGTGGAGGAAGCCAGGGAAGGCACTCACATAAATTCTAGCTGTTAATTTTCAAGTAATGCAGGGGCCGTGATCATTTAAGACAGGACAATTGATACTGCTGTCAGTGGAGAGGCCTCCGTAAAGGATGTTTTTACAGAACATCATGGTGACACTTTGCTCAGATGAATGTCCTGGAAAGGCTGTTGATTCATGTAATGTAGTAAAAGAAATGGGGGCTAAAATTCCTCCGCACGTCTGGTTAAGAATATTTTATTCATCATATGAAATTCTAGAACAGTTCTTTTCTCCCAGCCGTCCGCCGAGGACCTTTCTATCATTTTTGTTGTCATCAGTCAATATATTTGACAACACTTAAAGTCCCCCTCCCGCTCTCTCCCTACAGCATTGTATTGCTTCTCATTGTCAGGGCCCACCGTAGATATGTATATCCATGTCATCTTTCGGAGGTGTCAGAGAGATGGTGGTGGATCGTGGGAGAAACAGTAATGTCAGTTCATTTATGTCACTCTGAGCTGGAGATGAGGAGGGGTGGGACGGAACACTTACATGAAAACTATCAAGAAACGCCCCGAGTCGGGAATATTAGACGACACAAAATGATAATATTCCGTTCTGAAGCACCCATTCAGTTGTATTACTTGACCCTCATGTCATATGCTTGACAGTATTTGGACGTGATGTCTGAACCTCATTGATCTCTCTTCGTGACTCTTTGTAGCGAAGAGGCTTTACAAAAGGATAGTTCTGAACGTCAACAGAAGGCTGTAAACTATTTCCATGTCACAGATCTACCTCCAGGTTGGCTTCTCTCTCTGTTCACTTGCGGAGTCAGTCTGCACCCCTCCAGAAAATGAGTTCCTTTCTTCCTCGTCCCGTGGATCTGCTTCTGTTAACCAAATTCACTACCAAGAAAAATCCCCTCCATTTTGGCTAAAGATTCGGTTTACATTCAAGATATAATATACAGTATATCTTGTCTATGTTTGCAGTAGGCAGCACTAACATTTGCTCGCTATACCGCCTCAATGGGGCATGCATTTTATTCTGTTTTAAGGGGCGCATCAGCAGACCACTATGGAGTATGGAAAGTAACTCCAGCTGTGAACTATATGAATATGTTACTCATCCATACCGCTCTTGGGAATAACTAAGACCACGGTCCTTAGGTGTCATCAGTTTTGGAGTCTAGCAAGTCACATCTTTTTCAACCCGAGTGACTTTTAAACATATCACGTTAATGAATAAGTGTTAACTGTTTGTCTAACGATAGGTGAGGCCAAAGTCAAGCCAAGGTTCACTTTAGTGAATGTCACCATGTTGCAACTCACCTGAAAAACAACTAAGGTAAGGTAGCACGGGATGTATTGGCTCACTGAAGAAGTTACATATTGGAACATAGTTCCATACTGTATCTCAGGTGGGTCTGTTAAATTGTGGCCAGCACCACCTCAGTAATGTCATGATAAAGTTACCTTTGAGACAGCAGGTTAACCATTTTCTGCAGAGATACTGATTGAATACCATCTTCCTACCTAGATGTTCCCTAATAAACTCATTCTCAGAAAGACAGAAAAATAATAATATAGGTAAATATGTTGTGTACATTTTACCAAGGGTTAAGGGTTAATAGTAAGCCTAGCATTTCCCAGCATTTGGTTCAGAACACAGAAAACATATACATGTATTTCTGGAGTATTTAAGGTGACACCTTGCTTGGTAATCCACTTACTGTCTAATTTCTGGCGTCTTGTAAATAAATTGATGTTATCAATTGTGATGTTGGCAAATATGGCATCCGATCATCTGGTTGTTGAATGTTTATCTACCCTCACACTCTCCCACCTGCTAAGAGGTGCCACGCTTTAATGAAATTGTTTGAATATCCCGGCCTGGTTGCTAAGGAACAGTATTTCTTGTTCCTGGGGATGTGATGCTTACAGATTTCTGTCATCAAATAATGATTAGACATGTGCTAACCTCAAGGTGTGCAGAGCACTGAAGGGTGTATTCAGATGGAGATTTGCAAACAGCTCCAAGAAAGGGGGGGATAGGCCTTTGCGTGTGAGTGTGTGTGCGTGTGTGTGCGTATGTGTGTTTTGCAAGGCTTGGCTTAGGCACCAGTTCCAGTTCTGGCACTTTAAAGGTTTTCTCTGTGAACCAAGGGTTTGTCATAGCTACAGTACCTCTGATGGATTCATATCCTAATGTAATTGACAATGATTTAATGTTGAATTTTTTTAAGGAATAGCTAGACAGTTTTTTGTAGTTTACGCAATTACGTTAGTGAGGAATGTGTTATATTTGTTGACAAGGTGGCTATGAAAAAAAATGTCAATAACATATTTTCACCGATTATAACTTGTCACAGTCAACTTAACACAGGACTCTTTTTTTTATAGTTTTTTATGTTTGTTCTCTTCTCTTAAATCACATCCTTTCACATATTCATATCAGAAAATGTATCGCTGTTGAACACAACCTTGCACAAAATTGGTACTATACAAAATTTTTGACATCAGGTATTCATGATTGCATCTATAAATATTTTTTTTTTTATTTCAAACAGACAGAAAAGGTCTTATGAAATGCTCATGTACTGTTATGTATGGCTTATGAATGTGTTAGGAAGTCCTAATGTAGCTACCGTACAAAAACAGTGTTACAGAGTGACGGACAGTCTGTCCACTGTCTTCCAGCTTGGCTTCCTGTTTGTGTCACATTGATTGTTGTCCCCCCTGACTGCAGGCAAGCCTTTGAACAATGGCATACGGAGAGCAGCACCTCTCCACAGGCTCTCAGAGTGGGATTCAATCAAAATGAGGCAGGAGGTACCCAGATTGCATAGCTCCAGAGCGTCGGATCCATGGGGTGCACTAACCCCCACGCACCACCCCAAAACGTGAAGCCTTTCAAGGTATCATTATTGGCGTACTCACCACTGGATTGGATCAATTGTTCCTTCGTTAATGGATAATAATTGAAGTGTGAGTACCGTCGTGCCACAATACCGCCTCATACAAAGACAACACTGAAGGATGCGTTTAATTCAAGTTCAGAGTAGCATTAACGGGAGCAGGACCTAAATTGACATCTCTGTACACTCAGAGTAAAGACATTTCCTTCATTCGCTAAGGCTCCGAGGCACACTCTTGATAATTACAAATTCCACGGTATAGGCTTCCTTCCCTTCTGACTACAAGCCTGAAATGCAGACACATCAAGACTAGTCATGCAGAAATGGCTCTTCTCGTAGGCTATGCATTAACGCCCATATCAATTGAATGGTGTTTAAGTGCTGTGAAAGGAGCCCAGTGCCAGACGTGAGGGGCAGAGGCGAGCCACGTTACACAGAGCAGCATACGTTCGGTCAGCACATCTTGTGATCTGCGTCTCTAATGTGGATCGAGAGGAACGTTAACTGTGAAAAAGAAATGTCATCATCGAGTCCTTTCATTCAAGATGTTCCTCTCAGATAAGAATTTATATGGTTCGGACTCAGCAACTCAAATCAATCGACACAATTAGAGGCCCGAGGCTTTTACACTCTAACACATTCGCTACACTGAATAACCTCTCCTTATTGAGAGCAGAAGAAGGCCAGTGGAGTTGAGTGACTCAATGGGGTGAGGAAACCTGAACAGATACAGCTTCTAATCGGAGCCAATAAACCCCTGTGACTGGAGGTGAATCACGTTAACCTCAGTTGCGCCATACATGAATACAGTCAGAGGTTTATAGCCTCAAAACACAAACATACAGGAAGTTCGTAGCCACCCAGTAGGATACGGTAATCATATACAAGTGTTTTGGAGAAGTAAGGGAATCACAAGATCAATTGCGGATGGTAAGAGGGGTAAGGAGAGCGGCTCTGAGGTGGAGTGACTCATCATCAGCAATGGTTGACAGAAAAATGGGGTTGTGTAACCGTGACCATTGGCCATCAAACACACACATGCATGCACACACACATACACACACAGCGGCTGTTTTTTTCCGTGGCATGAGCTGAATGGTGGTGGCCGATTATACACACCTGTTCTTCTGCCTGGGAGATTTTGCAACCAGGGGAAAGAAAAGGAACAGCCCAAAACCACAGCTGGGCTTGCAGTTAAACAGATAGAGGAGGCCGGCTGTGATTATGTAACCTTAGTGTAACACTTGGTATGGTGTGTGGGCAGAGAGGGAGAGAGAGAAAGGAATTAGGGATGGGGCCTGGGAGATTACACATCATTTTTGTTGTATTTCTCACCAAACATTTGCCAAATAAGAAAAAAATTGAACAAATCTGTCAGCATGAACAAATAACAGATACGTGTCTGATTGGTATTGTATTGTGGTTTATCACTGAGAAATGCCCAAAGGCACAACAATAGTATGTTATGTCTAATATGCTACAAACAGTAAATAATTACTCATTTAGATTAGGAGTGAAAATAATTACGAGTACTTGCTAAATGCTAAATATTGCTAATTATGTTTTACACATCAACAGCAGCAGCTATATATAGAGAGTTGAACTGACATTGTTTACCTGTTTTTACAGATAACAAAAAGGCTATATTTTTCTTACATTACTATTTCTATAGGACAACTTCTATAGTGACTATTTCTATATATAAGACATACTGTATATAAGGACTATTTCAACAAAATAAATGTTCCACCATGACATGGCATAAATGAATACACATTTACGATTTCTACCAGGATCTTTTCTACATTGACGATTTCTTTAAGGATTATTTATATCAGAACTTATTTATTTAAGGACTATGTCAATAGTGACATTTCGATAAGGACAATTGTCACTGCACATTTTCTCTCCAGAGGTCATGCTATGTAAATTCTTCCTTAAAAAGGAACAGGCGATAGAGTCGGAGTTGGGATCTTGCGTAATGGAATGCAATTAAAACCTGCCGGTGTCAGATGCCAGGATTTCAATCTTAAAAGGCTCCTCAGAGTCTTACCCTAACAGGCTGGCTTGGCAACACTCAGGTTGACTCCAGAGCCGAGACTTCCTCAACTAAACGAACATCGGGACAGGCCCAGATTAGTCCTTAATTGAGAGGTTTGTCTAAATACCGCTCTGAAACCTGTAGAAGAAGTCTCATCGAGCCTGATTGCCCTGGTGTTAAACCATCCACCATCCATCCACCCACAGTGGGTTCATAAACACAGAGCACAACAGTGGGTAAGAGAATGGAAAGAGGATTCCCTACCAGACCTTGGAATGATTAAACAGCCCATTCACACAGTGAGCCTAGTGATAACAGGATGTATGAGGGGGAGGACTCGCTTGGTGCCAGCCAGCCAGTCACAACAGTTCTCCCTCTCCTCGCTCTCTCTGAGACTGTGAATAATCAGGTGTAACGTCATCCCCACCTCCACAGCCCTGTGTAGTAACGTCAGTGATCTCTCTATTGATATGAGAAGGTAAAATCCCACTTCATATGTACCTGATGACTGACGACTCTCCATCTGGAGGGAGCTGAAGGGAGACGATGTGATGGTGTGTGGCAGCGTGGAAGGAACAGGGTACAGGTGAGAAAGGAAAGGGGGCAGTTAGGCCACGCTAGCGGGCAGGTTGGGGGAAAAAGGGTCATAATTAATGATCAAATTGTAATGGTGGCGGCGGTGGGTGGGCCTGGCGGGGCCAGGACTAGCGGGGCTGCTGATGCCGTTAATTCAGCCCAGTGGAGCCAGGCTCAGCTCAAGACCTGCCGCAGCTGTCACCGCGCTTGCTTAATTATCCTCCTGCCGGCGGCCGCCTCTCCTCTCCGCTCGCCGTGCCTTGAAGTGCCACTATACATACAAAAGTATGTGGACACCCCTTCAAATGAGTGGATTCGGCTATTTCAGCCTCACCTGTTGCTGACGGGTGTACAAAGTTAAGCACACAGCCATGCAATCTCCATAGACAAACATTGGCAGTAGAAGGCCATTACTGAAAAGCTGTGACTTTCAAAGTGGCACTGTCATAGGATGCCACCTTTCCAACAAGTCAGTTTGCCCCGGTCAACTGTCAACTGTAAGTGCTGTTATTGTGAAGTGGAAACGTCTAGTAGCAACAACAGCTGAGCCGCAGCAGGCCACACAAGCTCATAGAATGGGACCGCCGAGTGCTGAAGCACGTAGCGAGTAAAATTGTCTGTCCTCGGTTGCAACACAAGTTCCAAACTGCCTCTGGAAGCAATGTCAGCACAAGAACTGTTCGTCAGGAGCTTCATGAAATGGGTTTCCATGGCCGAGCAGCCGCACACAAGCCTAAGATCACCATGCGCAATGGAAAGCCTTCCCATAAGAGTGGAGGCTGTTATAGCAGTAAAGGAGGGACCAACTCCATATTAATGCCCATGATTTTGGAATGAGACGTTCGACGAGCAGGTGTCCACATACTTTTGGTCATGTAGTGTATCATATGGGAGATGGCATATGTCTTTAGTTTTACATCCAGCTTTAATGGTAAGTCATGGATGATTTAATGGTAAGTCTCTGTACATCTCACACTGAAAATATATTGTCTCGGCTGGCTTAAAAAGACCAGAGATGAACTCGATCACTTTTTTTTCTGCTCTCCTTGATATAAATTGATGAGAAAATTGGGCAAAATAGGATATAAAGAATTTACATCTAAATTACACTTCTATAATTGAGTTTATTCCAAGAGTAAAATGCAAGGAACCTCGGGCAAAGAAGATGAACAAGAAGAGAACATCCTTGGCTAACACACACTTGCATCTAATATTTACTAGTGTCCGATATCTCAACCTGTCTACTCTGAAAGAGAGAGGAAAGTTTACCTGCTCCCCTCAGTGCTATCCAAGGGCATGCTCTCACGCTAACCAATAACCTTTAATATTTTATCCTGCACTGGGGTGATATGTTTAAAGAGCTCTGGCTCTCTTCACTCACAAGTTGTTGTCTCGGAGGATGAGACAGAAGAGGGGGAGAGGGAGCAGCCTGGCCTCAAAGACTAGACGCAACATATTAAATGTAAGTCTGTGACACTCAAATCAGTATGAAACATCATGTTACATTTGGTAAGGTTAAATAGGTCCAATGCAGCCATTTTTATCTCAATATAAAATCATTTCTGGGTAACAATTAAGTACCTTACAATGATTGTTTTCAATGAAAATGTTCAAAAAGAAACAAAAACAGTTTGTTAGCAAAAAGCAAGAATTTTGCTAAGACTTTCTGGGAGTGGTCTGATTGGAGAGGGGAAAACTTAAAATGAGCTGTTATTGGGAGAGAGGTTTGGAACTCTCTTTCTCATTGGTCTATTAACTAATTTGCTGCATAGTGACGTCATCATGGAAGGCCAAAACTCCATCCCAGCAAAACAGGCTGAAATTTCAGGCAGTCTTTTCAAACAGCTGTTACACTTAAAAGGTATTATCATAATTTTCACAATTTTACAGTATTATTCCAACCTCATAGTGTGAAAATATGTATAAAACACTGAGATTTTAAGACAAAAAAGAAAGGAGGGAGGTTGGTCAGGGAGGATGGGTGGGCATATAACGTGGACGCCAAGCAACCCAAAGGTTTCATGTTTGAATCACATCAAGGACAACTTTAGCATTTGAAATCAAATCAAACTTTATTTGTCACACGCGCCAAATACAAGTGTATACCTAACTGTGAAATGCTTACTTACGAGCCCTTAACCAACAGTGCAGTTCAAGAAGAGTTAAGAAAATATTTACCAAATAAACTAAGTAAAAAATAAGAAGAAGTAACACATAACAATAACGAGGCTATATACCCTGGGTACCGGTACCGAGTCAGTGTGCAGGCGTACAGGTTAGAGATAAATTGTACATGTAGGTAGGGGTGAAGTGACTATGCATAGACAAACAGCGAGTAGCATTACTGTACAAGACAAATGGGGGAGGCGGGGGGGGGGGGTCAAAGTAATAGTCCGGTGGCCATTTGTTTAATTGTTCAGCAGTCTTATGGCTTGGGGTAGAAGCTGTTAAGGAGCCTTTTGGTCCTAGACTTGGCACTCCGGTACCGCTTGCCGTGCGGTAGCAAAAAAAAATAGTCTATGACTTGGGTGACTGAAGTCTCTGACAATTTTATGGGCTTTCCTCTGACCTCCTATTGTATAGGTCCTGGATGGCAGTAAGCTTAGCCCCAGTGATGTGCTGGGCCGTACGCAATACCCTCTGTAGTGCCTTACAGTCAGATGACGAGCAGTTGCCATACCAGAAAGTGATGCAACCGGTCAGGATGCTCTCAATGGTGCAGCTGTAGAACTTTTTGAGTATCTGGGGACCCATGTCAAATCTTTTCAGTCTCCTGAGGGAGGAAGGGTTTTGTCGTGCCCTCTTCACGACTGTCTTGGTGTGTTTGGACCATGATAGATCGTTGGTGATGTGGACACCAAGGAACTTGAAACTCTTGATCCGCTCCACTACAGCCCAGTCGATGTTAATGGGGGCCTGTTCGGCCCGCCTTTTCCTGTAGTCCACGATCAGCTCCTTTGTCTTGCTCACATTGAGGGAGAGGTTGTTGTCCTGGCAACACGCTGCCAGTTCTTTGACCTCCTCCCTATAGGTTGTCTCATCATTGTCTGTGATCAGGCCTACCTCTGTTGTGTCGTCAGCAAACTTGATGGTGTTGGAGTTGTGTTTGGCCACGCAGTCGAGGGTGAACAGGGAGTACAGGAGGGGACTAAGTACACACCCATGAGGGGCCCCAGTGTTGAGGATCAGCATGGCAGACGGGTTGTTGCCTACCCTTACCACGTGGGGGCGGTCTGTTAGGAAGTCCAGGATCCAGTTGCAGAGGGAGATGTTTAGTCCCAGGATCCTTAGCTTAGTGATGAGCTTCATGGGCACTATGGTGTTGAACGCTGAGCTGTAGTCAATGAACAGCATTCTCACATATGTGTTCCTTTAGTCCAGGTGGGAAAGGGCAGTGTGGAGTGCGATTGAGATTGCGTCATCTGTTGGGGCGGTATGCAAATTGGAGCGGGTCTAGGGTATCCAGGAGCCTTTCAAAGCACTTAATGGCTACTGACGTGTGATACAGGGCGGTAGTCCTTTAGGCAGGTTACCTTCGCTTCCTTGGGCACAGGGACTATGGTGGTCTGCTTGAAACATGTAGGTATTACAGACTCAGTCAGGGAGAGGTTGAAAATGTCAGTGAAGACACTTGCCAGTTGGTCCGCGCATGCTTTGAGTACACGTCTTGGTAATCCATCTGGCCCGCGGCTTTGTGAATGTTGACCTTTTTTATTTTATTTGACCTTTATTTAACTAGGCAAGTCAGTTAAGAACAAATTCTTCTTTTCAATGACGGCCTTGGAACAGTGGGTTAACTGCCTTGTTCAGGGGCAGGCAGAACGACAGATGTTTACCTTGTCAGCTCAGGGATTCGACCTTGCAACCTTTCGGTTACTAGTCCAGCAATCTAACCACTAGGCTACCTGTTTAAAGGTCTTGCTCACATCGGCTACCGAGAGCATTATCAGACAGTCATCCAGAACAGCTGGTGCTCTCGTGCATGCTTCAGTGTTGTTTGCCTCGAAGCGAGCATAAAAGGCATTTAGCTCGTCTAAATGGCTCGCGTCACTGGACAGCTCGAGTCTGGGTTTCCCTTTGTAGTCCGTAATAGTTTTCAAGCCCTGCCACATCCGACGAGCGTCAGAGCCGGACTAGTAGGATTCAATCTTAATTCTGTATTGACGCTTTGCTTGTTGGATGGTTCGTCTGAGGGATTTCTTATAGGCGTCCAGATTAGTGTCCTGCTCCTTGACAGCGGCAGCTCTAGCCTTTAGCTCGATGCGGATGTTGCCTATAGTCCATGGCTTCTGGTTGGGATATGTATGTACGGTCACTATGGGGACGACGTCATCACTGCACAAATTGATGAAGCTGATGACTGAGGTGGTATACTTCTCAATGCCATTGGATGAATCCCAGAACATATTCCAGTCTGTGCTAGCAAAACAGTCCTGTAGCGTAGCATCCGCATCATCTGACCACTTCCGTAGTGAGCGAGTCACTGGTACTTCCTGCTTTAGTTTTCGCTTGTAAGCAGGAATCAGGAGGATAGAATTATGGTCAGATTTGCCAAATGGAGGGCGGGGGAGAGCTTTGCATGCATCTCTGTGTGTGGAGTAAAGGTGGTCTAGAGTTTTTTTCCTCTGGTTGCACATGTGACATGCTGGTAAAAATTTGGTAAAACTGATTTAAGTTTGCCTCCATTAAAGTCCCCGGCCACTAGAAGCACCGCTTCTGGGTGAGCATTTTCTTGTTTGCTTATGGACTTATAGAGTTGGTTGAGAACGGTCTTAATGCCAGCATCGGTCTGTGGCGGTAAATAGACGTCTACGTATAATATACATGAGAACTCTCTTGGTAGATAGTGTGATCTACAGCTTATCATAAGGTACTCTACCTCAGGCAAGCAATACCTCGAGACTTCTTTAATATTATTGACAAAAATACACATACCCCCACCTCCCGTCTTACCAGACGTAGCTTCTCTGTTCTGCCGGTGCATTGAAAATCCCCCAGCTCTATATTATCTGTATCGTCGTTCAGCCACAACTCTGTGAAACATAAGATATTACAGATTGTAATGTCCCGTTGGCAGAATAATCTTAGGTCATCAATTTTATTTTCCAATGATTGCATGTTAGCAAGTAGAATTGTTGGCAGTGGGAGTTTACTCGCTCGCCTACGGATTCTCAAAAGGCAGCCCGATTTGGGTCCTCTATTCCTCCGGTCGTTTCTTTGTGCAAATGATGGGGATCTGGGCCTGTTCCTGGGAGAGCAGTATATCTTTCTCGTCGGACTCGTTAAAGGAAAAAGCTTCTTCCAGTTCGTGGTAAGTTATCCCAGTTCTGATGTCCAGAAGTTATTTTCGGTCATAAGAGATGGTAGCAGCAACATTATGTACAAAATAAGTTAAAAAATAAGTTACAAACATGGCAAAAAATGAACAAAACAGCACAATTGTTTATGGGCATGTAAAACGTCAGCCATCCTCTTCGGCGCAATCTTTCATTTTAACTAATTAGCTAAAATTGCAACTACTTGCTTCTTTTTAGCTACTTCAAACTACTTATCATGTTAGCAAACTCTTCCTCTAACCCTAACCCTAACCTTAACCACTAACCCTAACCTTAACCCTAACCTCCCCTAACCCCTAGCCTAGCTAACATTAGCCACCTCGCCACCTAGCTAACGTTAGCCACAACAAAGTGGAATTCGTGTGATATGTTACGTATTTCAAATGTGTAACATATTGTGCAAATTGCTTTTAGTAACAAATCATATGAATTGTAATTCGTAACATATTTTTACGAAATGATGGACGATGATAGACATCCACAAATTAATACATACCATACGAAACATAACATACATTAAATGGAGGGAGACAGATTTACGTTTACTATATTGCATCTATCCAGGTTGGAGGGAGAGAGGGGGAGAAATAAAGAGTGCGAAATAGAAAGAGATGGTGAGAGAGAGAGTGGGAGAGGCAGACAGAGCGAAGCGAGAGATGGTAAAAGAGAGAGCGATAGATAGTGACAGTGAGAAAGATATCCACTCTCGCTTTCCTGGAGGATTATTTACGTACCTGTTCAAACATGCTCCTGTAAATAATTCATCTTGTTGAGCCCCAGCTCTCTTGTACATACTCATGCTTTTACCTCTTCGGTGGATATGTACCTAGTCTCATGGACAAAAAGAGCCAGGGACGACATCAAAGCAGTGATGTCTGCCTATGGGAGCGGCAAAACAACATTGCTTGTGTAAGAAACAAATGCACCACTCTTCACAACCTGTGTTCGCAAGTTGTAGTGGGTTGCGAGTTATATTAATTATAGATATCTTAACTATGCCATACTCTCACCAAATGGATCACGTAAGATTGTGCTGCGTTTTGCATACCCGGAGTTAACTTGATACTCTCCATACCTCCCCTTACAGACAAAGTGAGCTTCTATTCTTAGTCCACTTTTGATGTATTTTGAGGAAAGGTTTCAGGTGAGGTGAAGTGTTAAGAAACAAAGTACACTGGATTGTCAAGGTACAGTATGCAGTGGCGATTTTGGCATGTACGTCTTGGTGGGGCAAACTCCCCCAATTTTTTTTAGATGCATGCCAGCAAAGTCACCACATAACACAAGACTAAACAATACATTAATTGGACTATAATGGTGACAAACGGTGCCCACAAAGTGTTAGGGCCAACATCAAGCTGTCCCAACAGCAGAGTCCCAACAGCAGTCCCAAGACCTTACCCCTGTTACACCTGGCTATCAGCGGAGCCTCATTTACTGCCTTTTAAAAAAACATAACTGATATGGCTGACTTGCTTAAACAAATGTGGTTTCAACTGACAATTGAGATGTACAAATTATGGCATAAGGGGACGGATAAGCGGCAATCCGTAATTTCGATTAAGACATTAATGAGCGAGCTAGGACAGACCTAGTCAATATATAAGTATTTGTTCCGCACTTTTGAAATGTACAGCGACAGATTTCAGAACATGGGCCATTCTTACAGTATTCTCCCTTTACACCAAGTCAGAACAGTAGGATAAATAAAACGGGCATATAGGCAGACAATGAAAGCTCTTACAATATTTGATGATGACATTTCTCTAAAACAAGCTATAGGATACATGTGCACCACCAAGTCAGAACAGTAGGCTAAATTATGTAGGGAAAAGGGACTAAATTATTAGCGTGAGGCACATTAGCTACTAACAGCTTACAGTGGCCTGCGAAAGTATTCACCCCCCTTGGCATTTTTCCTATTTTGTTGCCTTACGCAACATGCCTACCACTTTGAAGATGCAAAATATTTTTTATTGTGAAACAAACAAAAAATAAGACAAAAAAATTGAAAACTTGAGCATACATAACTATTCACCCCCACAAAGTCAATACTTTGTAGAGCCACCTTTTGCAGCAATTACAGCTGCAAGTCTCTTGGGCTATGTCTCTATAAGCTTGGCACATCTAGCCACTGGGATTTTTGCCCATTCTTCAATGAAAAACTGCTCCAGCTCCTTCAAGTTGGATGGGTTCCACTGGTGTACTGCAATCTTTAAGTCATACCACAGATTCTCAATTAGATTGAGGTCTGGGCTTTGACTAGGCCATTCCAAGACATTTAAATGTTTTCCCTTAAACCACTCAAGTGTTGCTTTAGCAGTACGCTTAGGGTTATTGTCCTGCTGGAAGGTGAACCTCTGTCCCAGTCTCAAATCTCTGGAAGACTGAAACAGGTTTCCCTCAAGAATTTCCCTGTATTTAGCGCTACCAATCATTCCTTCAATTCTGACCAGTTTTCCAGTCCCTGCAGATTAAAAACATCCCAACAGCATGATGCTGCCACCACAATGCTTCACTGTGGGGATGGTGTTCTCGGGTGAGGAGAGGTGTTGGGTTTGCGCCAGACATAGCATTTCCTTGATGGCCAAAAAGCAACATTTTTGTCTCATCTGACCAGAGTACCTTCTTCCATATGTTTGGGGAGTCTCCCACATGCCTTTTGGCGAACAACAAGCATGTTTGCTTATTCTTTTCTGGCCACTCTTCCAATAAGCCCAGCTCTGTGGAGTGTACAGCTTAAAGTGGTCCTATGGACAGATACTCCAATCTCCGCTGTGAAGCTTTGCAGCTCCTTCAGGGTTATCTTTGGTCTCTTTGTTGCCTCTCTGATTAATGCCCTCCTTGCCTGGTCCGTGAGTTTTGGTGGGCAGCCCTCTCTTGGCAAAGTTTGTTGTGGTGCCATAATATTTCCATTTTTTAATAACGGATTTATTGTTGCTCCGTGGGATGTTCAAAGTTTTGGATATTTTTTTATAACCCAACCCCTGATCTGTACTTCTCCACAACTTTGTCCCTGACCTGTTTGGAGAGCTCCTTGGTCTTCATAGTGTCGCTTGCTAGGTGGTGCCCCTTGCTTAGTGGTGTTGCAGACTCTGGGGCCTTTCAGAACAGGTGTATATATACTGAGATCATGTGACACTTAGATTGCACACAGGTGGACTATATTTAACTAATTATGTGAATTCTGAAGGTAATTGGTTGCACCAAAGATCTTATTTAGGGGCTTCATAGCAAAGGGGGTGAATACATATGCACGCACCACTTTTCAGGTTTTTTTAATATATTTTTTTCTTCTCTATTTTGTGTCTGTCCATTACATGAAATCCAAATAAAAATCTGTTTAAATTACATGCAAGAAAATAGGAAAAATGCCAAAGGGGGTGAATACTTTTGCAAGGCACTGTACTACACAACATATTTCTTGGCTACAGTATACATATCTCCCTGGCATATTGCATCATTTATGCAGCAGAATAAATGCCTTACTCAAGAAAGAAAAAAAGAGACCATGTTTGTATATAGTTAACTCAATTATTATATTTTTTACATTGTTTGCAAACTGATATGTGACACGTATTAATGGGGCTCAAAACACGTGGGGCTCTGCCCCACCTGCCCTGAATGACGGGTCACCACTGACAGTATGTCAGACAGCCAAAGAGTATATATATCATGCCGACTACTCCAAATGAAGCACATTGCATACTATATGCTACTCTGTAGGGTCCCTCTTATAGAGAGGACAATTGGAAGTGCCCTAATTGCAAGATGAGACTTGATTCTTTAATAACTATGGTGTGGGCCACTTCACTTTGCTATAATCAGGGAAGAGTGTCTTGAGATGAAAGATTATTAAAGGGACCGCTGTGCAATAGCTCACAAATTAATACTATCAAATGCTCTCAATATTCACTTATCTGAAAGGTTGCATGATAACTACATAAAAAAAAGTTTGGAATAGCTTTTTTTAAATGCACATTATCACGATTAGAGCTAGTTTATCGCAATGGAACATTTTATTGTCTATGCAAGGACAATCAGGAGAACTTAATAGCAATGTGATTAAAGACAGATCTTCAGTATGTCAAGAATCTATCCTGGCATAATGTACTGTAGTACAATTTATGATAGACAAGGTCTAGATATTATAAACCAAAAATATTCGTTCAACAGAGGAACAGACGAATACATTACATATTTTGAACTGATCGACTGATTCAATTGCATTGTACATTATTCTTGCTGACACAGTTTACTGTCTCGGATAAACCTGAGGCCCCTCTCTTTGACAACAGTGTATTTCAGATTCCAAAATTCTCATGAAAATGTATCTATTCAATTATGTATCATTATCATTCTGACTCAGTTAACCAATAACTACAATGTCTTATCAAAGTATTTTGTAATGTGTTTGATTAATTCATAAATGTTGTCAATAAATAGATATATTACAGTGACAACAATGATGTACTGTAGACCAATCCTGGTCTTACAAGTTACAAAAATGGGGTAAAAACAGCAAGGTCTCAGTGTAGGATCACAGTTCAGCCATCCCCAACACTCAGAAAGTCCCTTTATTTTGTATTCCTCTTTAGCCAGCCACATCACCGCAGCATGCACGTTCTCCTCTCCCACTTCTCTCCTCTCTTCCTCCCCTCTCTGCACTGGGAGCAGCTTTCTGCATCAGAATAATTCTTGGCAAATTAATGCGCTACCTCTTGGGCTAATTAAATTAGAAAGGATCAAAACTACAGACCAGCTTTTGTGGTGGACACAATGTTGTGCTTCATGCGTCTTTGCTCAGGGTGGAATTTCTGCCATTTAGCCCCTTCTTTGCCCGCAGCGGGATTCTGGACTTTCTAACACAGTCAAGTTTGCTAATTTACTTGAATGAAAAAGAATTATTAACTGATAATAAGAAAGGGAGCAGAGAGGGCTCCGGGCAGGGATGAGTGGATAGGGTGAACTCTGCAGCACCTGAAGCGCATGCAATTTTGATTAATTCCTGCCTAAAACGAGGCATTCAGGAGTAAAATTGCTGTGCAAATGACAAGAACGATTATGGTTGTAATTCCTCTGCTTTGTAAATGTGTGCAGCTTTGTTTCAGCTCTAACTGGATAACATTACTAACAAGTACACCACTTGCTTTGTTATTAACCGCATATTTCCGACCTCGCTGAGGCTTGATCTTTCATTTAAAAGTTAGTGCTTAGTATGGGAGACTGACTACAGTGCTTTAAAATGGTGGTGGACTTGACATGATAAACGTGTATTATTTTGCATTTTTATTTAAAACAAACTGCAGACATGGATTTTAGAAATGAAGTGAAATATAATTATTAGACCTACTGTATTTAATGTAAGTAGTACTGCTAGATACGCTTTGAAATTAGTCAGTATGCTATACCTGTAATAAAAATGTCTACAATTTTCAATGAAAATGTGGAATACGCTTAGAATAGCTGTGTTAATATATAAGGGTAAAGTTACACTCAGTGTGAATTATATTGTGACATCTATGGGACTAATAGTAAAGACATGCATTTTAATAGTAAACATTTAACATTTTAATGTGGCACAATCACAACCAGTCATGATGTTTTCATCTGATTGTCGAACAAATCACTTCAAAAAGTAGGCTACCTGTGCACGTTCGTCCACTCCAAAAGAATTCCTCCATCCAAAAGTTGCACTGTGCACCCACCATTTGATGAAGGTAAAGAAAAAACTGATACAAAACACCCCAAAATGTAATGACATTCGTCGATTGTCATTAGGCCAAAGCCTGAATTAATCAATGCATCTTGCAGACAAATTTACCTTTTTCCTAAAAAGAAAAGTCGGGGCACTGTGCATGTAAATGTACTCAATGACAAATGTATTATGAAAAAATGACTAGTTAGTCAGGTAACTAGCTATCTAGCTAAGCAGTTGATGTTGGTATTGCATTTGCAACATTTTGTCGACCCACCGATGGCTAGCTAGCTACCTAGCCATCTGTTAGTGCTAGCTAGCTAACCTCACTGGCAACAGGTGGAAAAACTTCCTTTGTAGCACATTGCACATTAACATCGTCTTTCACTCTAAACTACACTTTAAACGCAACTGCCTTTTCATTTATTTAACTCTTACTAGCTAACATTATTATTATCAATGTTATTTGCTGTGGCTAGGTTTGCTAGCTACATGAGCCGACATCTGTCTCTTCTCCAGTGTTATATTAGTCCTAACCTAATGTAGCAGGCGAAGAAATATGTATTCATCCCACTTTTCTTCTTCCAATTTCAGCGATATGATTAGCTGGAACAAGAGCTCTAAATAACTTTTCATCGGATCTCCAAACAGTCCATGAAGTTTCAACTATAAGATTTGCTGACACAAATGGAACGTTTTCAGATCTGATGAAAAGTTATACAGAGCTCTTGTGTCAGCAAATCATATTGGTGAAATCGGAAGAAGAAGGGACTTACCATCATAACAACAACAATGACACATGGGAAGGGAGATGATCAACCCATGGCAAACCAACAGCAAAGAACATGGATAAGATAACATTAGTTAGATTGAGTTAAACAATACGTAATAAGATAAAAAAGCAATTGCATTTAATAAAGTGTATGTGAAAGAGAATGTATTGTGGGATGTGTTGCAAAGTCAGCTTTATAATTTGGAATTCCTCCTGCTGTAGCTAGCTAGCTAAACTTAGCTAGCACTAGCTCTACTTAGTAAGCTAGCTATGCATCGATGGGGACACAGTGGGGCTGCTTGTGCTCATGTCATGGCCATACAGGTGAATGAATGGCTAGCTAGGTTTTACATTTTTTATTACAATTTTAATTTAACCTTTATTTAACTAGGCAAGTCAGTTAAAAACACATTTTTATTTACTATGACGGCCTACACCGGACAACGCTGGGGCAATTGTGCGCCGCCCTAAGGGACTCCCAATCACGGCCGGTTGTGATACAGCCTGGACACAAACCAGGGTGTCTGTAGTGATGCCTCAAGCACTGAGATGCAGTGCCTTAGACCGCTGCGCCACTCGGGAGCCAAATGCCAATACTTTCAAATGAGTGTCAAACAAAACACTGTGTTTGGACTGTGTAGAGCAAGGCTCTCCAACCCTGTTCCCAGAGAGTTACATGCTGCAGTTTCTTAGTGAGCTAGCTACCTTCCTCATTTATGTCATTGTTACTGTAGCCTGCACAACTTCCTTTTTCACAGGTGTCACAAATTCTGTTGTGCCCCAGAGTTTGATATTTTCATTTTAAAAATATATTTTTTAATTTAACTAGGCAAGTCAGTTAAGAACAAATTCTTATTTACAATGACGGCCTACTCCGGCCAAATCCAGACGACGCTGGGCCAATTGTGCGCCACGCTATGGTACTCCCAATCACAGACAGAAGTGATACAACCTGTAACTATAGTGACAGCTCTTGCACTGAGATGCAGTGCCTTAGACCGCTGCGCCACTCGGGAGCCCATTTCATTGCTTCCATTTATGGTTTTGTGATACTCTCAACTCAACTTGTGGTATTAAGCACATTTATCACACCTCAAATGAAAGTTACTTTACTTAAGGTGTCCCTGCACACTATAACAGCAAATGACATAGTTATGACACCCATCATTCCCTTCAATGTAATAATGTGACACAGAGTTTGGTAAATGATATAACACCATGTAGAATGTAATAACATATGACATAAGTTGTCACACAGACTGTGTAATAGCAATTGTTATTAACAGTTGACATTAGAGCATATGACAATAGGATGAACAGTCATCTATAACAACCATTATAACTACTTTTATAACATTGTATACCATTACTCATAACTACTTTAAACTACTTATGACAGCTTATGACAAATGTTATTATATGTTACATAGTTGTTATAAATACTTTATAAATGAATGAATAAGGACCCCTACAGTAAAGTGTTACCCAAGTTCGCTAGAGGACTGGACTCAGTTGGGAATGTTGCAAGTTCGCTAGCAGGCTGGACCTAGTCGATACAATTGTTGCAAGTTCGCTAGTGAAAACTCAAGACAGCAAGACAAGCTGAGTAGAGAGATGAATGCGATTGAAAGAACCTGAACCAACTGTCACTGGTATAAACCACGACAGAGAGGTAGGGGTGTTCGTTTAATTTGGAATTTTCCTATTTACCACTGTATCAGTACAAAATTGCATTTTTAAACAAATAGGAGAATGGTTAACATTTTTACTTTATTTGCATTTAGGGAGCTCATGTCTTATTTGAAGGGCTGAGCCCCCCCTGGCCCCCCCCGTAATTCGCAAACTGGTTACAGCGAAATCAAGTTACACTATAGGGCTTAGCTTCACATTTGGCATGGAGAGGAGAAAAGGGGGAAAGTGGGGGATGACTTTTATAATATAATAATGTAACACAAGATAGTCACACATTATGACCAATTTACCCTAGACTTAATCAATTGAACAAAGTTGCCTTTAAGTGGCTTCTTGGCAAAAAACATTCTGGCAAAAAAATATTTAAAAAATCTGATTTGGATCAGCAACAAAAACTCTTGAGCATATTTTGCATGCCTTCAGGAAATCTCTTAGAAGTCTGAAGAAGTACCTCCCACTACAAGGCTCTGGTTGTGTTGAGAGGTTTGTGCCAAAGGATTAGGAATTAATTCAGTCATCAAAGCCCCTTTACCTTGTCATAAAAGGTGGGGTCCTCCTTTTCTTTTGCTGCTGATGAAGAGACATCTGCATTCCCTTTTTCACCCCTGCCTCCTTCATTACAATATGCCTAATGTAATACACCACAACACAAAGGACCAAGATGTTTTATACTAGTTGGTACTGCTAATCATCTTTTATTCTTTAAAAAAACGATTGAAAACGATTTTCAGGTATTCTGGAGAAAAAATCTGTAACAAATATATAAAGAAAACTCAAATGTTGTAAGTCTATTTCAATCAGAACTGTAAATACATTTTTATCATAGACCTGGGAGTTAATTTCATTCAATCTAGTGGTAAATGAGAATATATATTTTCAGGGTACGTTCACTCAGATGATACTAAGGCTATTTAAGTTTTTATTGGTCCCTGGCAAGGGTCCTAGAAATGTGCTATATTCACTTGACTAAATGCAACCCAACTCATCACTATATAAACCTTTTTCATTTGTTTGTGTGCCAGTTCACCTCTAGGTGGGATTTGAGCTGGTACAAATTAAAGCTTTTCACCCAAAGAATCCCAGTTCCAACAGATTCTATTCGACTGATAAAAAGAGTAATACGTATCATGACCAGACCAACCAAAACACATACAGGGCCATGACTTGACACACACAGTGAACTAGGTCTGGTCTAATAAGGATGTAGACAGCTGTCTAAGTTTTAAGTTGTGTACTAATTCTGTGTGAATGAAGTCCTTCCTGTGTACCAGGGGCTTCTCTCGGTCAGTTTAGATCTGTGAGAATGATAAAGCTAGACAGCCAACAGGTCTGTTATGAGTAGGAACAAAAACTCAGGGAGGGTTAGATTTTTTCATAGCTAATGTCAACCGGGGAGATAATACCTCGTCTCTACTGGGGCTCAGCGCAGGCATTATCTGCTCACCAAATATTTTGCGACTTCCTTTTTAGTCATGTGGAAGGAGTTTGTTTAGATCCCTCAGAAATGGCCCGGCCCTGACGCAGGACCTGTTTGGATTGGGCTTCTAAAATGTTTCAGGTAGGTGAACCAATGAACGAGGGGACAGGAATTTAGGCAAACTATATTATCAGGATATGAAATAAGCTGCTCTGTAAAATAGTTATCCCTCTCTACTTCCCCTGTCTGTCTTACTTGTGCATGGAGATATAAGCTAGATTTCAGCATTCCTGTGATAACACAGCAACGGGGATGAGCAGTAGACACAGTCACAGTCAACCTAGGTCTGGTTATTATGGTCTGGATGGAAGCGGAGCTGTCGCTACGGTGAGAGAGCTGTTTGGCTGGCAGAGATTAAATAATGATTCCTGTTAGAATGAATTAAGGGGGCTTTTGCAAAAGCTGCGGTGTGGCACACACCTCGGAAAGCAAAATTGCTATTTAAAATGATTACGAGATCATTATACAGTGCAGGGAGCTAATGGCACCCATCTAAACTTGTCTATCACTTGGGCTCAAATACAGCGTCAACACACACACACACACACACACACACACACACACACACACACACACACACACACACACACACACACACACACACACACACACACACCATACACTTAGCTTTTAGATATGCATTAGTTTCAACCAACGTGTATTCGCTGTCCATAAATTCTGACATATTCATTT
>QNTS01001700.1:420328-456527 GCA_003317085.1 Hucho hucho | reverse complement strand
TGCAGGCTATCTCTGCAATAGATTGCAACTCCTCCCCCTTTGGCAGTTCTATCTTGGCGGAAAATGTTGTAGTTGGGTATGGAAATCTCAGAATTTTTGGTGGCCTTCCTAAGCCAGGATTCAGACACGGCCAGGACATCAGGGTTGGCGGAGTGTGCTAAAGCAGTGAGTAAAACAAACTTAGGGAGGAGGCTTCTGATGTTAACATGCATGAAACCGAGGCTTTTACGGTTACAGAAGTCAACAAAAGAGAGTGCCTGGGGCCTGGGAATAGGTGTGGTGCTGGGGGCTACAGGGCCTGGGTTTACCTCCACATCACCCGAGGAACAGAGGAGGAGCAGGATGAGGGTACGGCTAAAGGCTATCAGAACAGGACGTCTAGTGCGTTGGGAACAGAGAATAAAAGGAGCAGATTTCTGGGCGTGGTAGAATAGATTCAGGGTATAATGTGCAGACAGGGGTATGGTGGGGTGAGAGTACAGTGGAGGTAAGCCCAGGCACCGAGTGATGATAAGAGTGGTTGCATCTCTGGAGGTGCTGGTAATGCTGGGTGAGGTCACCGCATGTGTGGGAGGTGGGACAAAGGAGGAATCTGAGGCATGTATAGTGGGCCTAGGGGCTCCACTGTAAACTAACACAATGATAACTACCCTAAACAACAGTAAACAGGGCATATTGACACTTGAGAGAGACATAAAGCAAGGCATAAAGCAAACACAGGTGTTGGTTGGGAGAGCTAGCTAGGACAACAACGGGTAAGACCGCAAGGCTAGTCAGCTAAGACAACAACAACAGGTAAAACTGGCGATGAATGGGCAGAGGGTTGGTTAGCAACACACAGGGCCTGAGTACACGGCTGGGGCTGACAGATAAATAAAATAAATAAATAAAAATAAACAGAATGGAGTACCGTGATTAATGAATAGTCCTGCAGGCATCAGCTATGTAGCCGAGTGATCATAAGGTCCAGTGAACAGCAATAGATGGGGCAGGAAAGCCGCGAGGAAGTCGTTACTACGCCGGCACGCAGGAGACACGGCGTTTAAAGTTAAGAGTTAGCAGGCCGGGGTTGATAGAACCGTCTGCTGCGACGTCCGACGGAGGCCGGATGCAGGCAGAGCGGATGGAGTAATCGTCCGCAGACCAGTCGAGGTGGTACGACGGGGCGTCGTGACGAGAGGGATCCAAGCCAGATGGCGAGAGAGGTATTATTGTTGCTAGCCGGGAGATGCGCCTGGGACGCGGCTAGCTGGAGCTGGCTCCGGGGAGGGGCGTTAGCCACTCGGTGGCAGCTAGCTAGCTGTGGAGATCAGGTGTAGTGGTCCAGGGTTTACGGCAGGGATCCGGCGTTGTGGTGGAGAAACCGGGCTAAAAAAGGCTGGTGTCTGTGCAGTAGGTTAAAGGCCGCTAGCGGTGGCTAACAGTGACTGAAATAGCTGGTTAGCTCGCTAGCTCCCTATGGAATTCAGTCTAAAAAGTTCTAAAAAAATAGCGGTTAGTTAACACAATGGGTGAGGCAGGTTACCGGAAGGTATATTTAATATAAAAATGGAAAAGAGATTGAAAATAAAATTGAAATATATACAAAAAAGATGAAAAATACAAAGTACACGAGGGGACGAACAAAAACACGTCTGCACTGCTACGCCATCTTGGTTATTTAACTTGCCTAGTTAAATAAATGTAAAATAATACAAAAAAATATACTAATTGGCTAATTAAGCATACTTCTTGGCTAGTTAAGCATACTTCTTGGCTAGTTAAGCATACTCCTTGGCTAGTTAAGCATATTTCTTGGCTAGTTAAGCATACTCCTTGGCTAGTTAAGCATACTCCTTGGCCAGTTAAGCATACTCCTTGGCTAGTTAAGCATACTCCTTGGCTAGTTAAGCATGCTTCTTGGCTAGTTAAGCATACTCCTTGGCTAGTTAAGCATACTCCTTGGCTAGTTAAGCATACTCCTTGGCTAGTTAAGCATACTTCTTGACTAGTTAAGCATACTTCTTGGCTAGTTAAGCATACTCCTTGGCTAGTTAAGCATACTTCTTGGCTAGTTAAGCATACTCGGGCTCCTGAATGGCGCAGCGGTTTAAGGCACTGCATCTCAGTGCTTGAGGTGTCACTACAGGCACCCTGGTTTGATTCCAGGCTGTATCACAACCGGCTGTGATTGGGAGTCCCATAGGGCGGCGCACAATTTTGCCAGTGTCGTCCGGGTTTGGGCGGTGTAGGCAGTCATTTTAAGTTATAGTGTGCACAGACAACTTCTTAGGGATCGGTGGTGCGCTACGGCGAAAGCATAGCATTTGAATATCTGAGGACAGCGCCCTGCAAATTTCCTGCATAAAAATATATTTCAAACCAGCACAGGCATTACAAAATCAAATATAGCGATAAAAGAAATCACTTACCTTTGAAGATCTTCCTCTGGTTGCAATCCCACGGGTCCCAGGAACACAAAGAATGGTCGTTTTGTTTGATAAAGTCCCTCTTTATAACCCAAAAACTCTGTTTGGTTGGCGTGTTTTGTTCAGTAATCCACCCATTCCACTCGTTCAACATACAGCCATAGGAAACCTAAAACAGTTACCTATAAACTTCGTCCAAACAAGTCAAACAACATTTCTAATCAATCCTCAGATACCCTAATATGTCAATAAACAATAATATTTCAGACGGACAATAGCCTGTTCAATAGAAAAGAAAAATAACGAAGAGCGAGTACACAGTCACGCGCGGAAAAGAGTAGTGTCAGTTCTAACAGCCACCTGACAGAACTTCTATTTCTTGTTAGTTTTTCAAAAAACAAGCCTGAAACCATGTCTAAAGACTGTTGACATCTAGTGGAAGCCATAGGAACTGCCTTCTGGGAGCTAAATCCCTCTATAGTGAATAGCAAGTCAATGGAAAAACTGTGACATCAAAGAAACCCATTTTCCGGATAGATTTTCCTCGGGTTTTTGCCTGCCATATCAGTTCTGTTATACTCACAGACATTATTTTAACAGTTTTAGAAACTTCAGAGTGTTTTCTATCCAATACTACCAATATGCATACCCTAGCTTCTGGGCCTGAATAACAGGCAGTTTACTTTGGGCACGTAAGGCTCTCCGTACTTCCGAACACTGCCCCCTAGCCCTAACAGGATATTATTAAGTAAAGTGACAGTAATTTGAGGTGTTATAAATGTGCTTAATACCACAAGATGATTTGAGAGTATCACAAAACCACAAATGGGAGCAATGAAATGGGCTCCCGAGTGGTGCAGCGGTCTAAGGCACCTTGTTTGAATCCAGGTTGTATCACATCTGGCTGTGATTGGGAGTCCCATAGCGCGGCGCACAATTGGCCCAGCGTCGTCTGGATTTGGCCGGAGTAGGCCGTCATTGTAAATAAGAATTTGTTCTTAACTGTCTTGCCTAGTTAAATAAAGGTTAAGTAAAAAATATACATATTTATTTCAAATGAAAATATCAAACTCTGGGGCACAACAGAATTTGTGACAGCTGTGAAAAAGGAAGTTGTGCAGGCTACAGTAACAATGACATAAATGAGGAAGGTAGCTAGCTCACTAATAAACTGCAACATGTAACTCTCTGGGAACAGGGTTGGAGAGCCCTGCTCTACACAGTCCAAACAGTGTTTTGTTTGACACTCATTTGAAAGTATTGGCACTGGGCTCCGGAGTGGCGCAGCGGTCTAAGGCACTGCATCTCAGTGCTTGAGGCATCACTACAGACACCCTGGTTTGTGTCCAGGCTGTATCACAACCGGCCGTGATTGGGAGTCCCATTCCAGAGACAGCAGGGGTTCAAACTGTAGAACCCAGTTCCTACATTTGAATATAGAAATTGATTTTATCAAACAAAACTATGCTACATTTACCTCTGGGACCCTCAGGATGACAAATCAGAGCAAGATTACTGAATGTAAGTACGTTATTTACCTTCAGAGGTGAATGTATCAAACCAGTTGCCGTGATAAAACAATAGCATGGTATTTTTTGTAGTAGTTACTATAAATTGCAGTTAGATTAACAAGAATTTAAGCTTTCTGCCCATTTAAGCCATGTCTACGTTCTGGAAAGTTTGCTGTTACTTACAACGTCATTTTAGTCACATTAGCACACGTTGGAACAACCGTCCCGGTATAGGGACACCGATCCCGTAGATCCTTAAGAGGTTACCACAGCATTCTGCATCGAAACGCCATCCCATTTGGTTTGTGCTTGGTGGGACTATCATTAGTTTTTCAACAGGACAATGACCCAACACACCTCCAGACTGTGTAAGGGATATTTGACCAAGAAAGAGAGTGATGGAGTGATGCGTCAGATGACTTGGCCTCCACAATCACCTGACCTCAACCCAATTGAGATGGTTTGGGATGAGTTGGACCGCAGAGTGAAGGAAAAGCAGCCAACAAGTACTCAGCATGTGGGAACTCCTTCAAGATTGTTGGAAAAGCATTCCAGGTGAAGCTGGTTGAGAGAATGCCAAGAGTGTGCAAAGCTGTCATCAAGGCAAAGGGTGGCTACTTTGAAGAATCTCAAATATAAAATATATTTTGATTTGTTTAACACTTTTTTGCTTACTACATGATTCCATATGTGTTATTTCATAATTGTGATGTCTTCTCTACTATTCAACAATGTAGAAAATAGTCAAAATAAAGAAAAGCCCTTGAATGAGTAGGTGTGTCTGAACTGGTATGTATAAAAAAATATATGTTTGGTCTTACTGCTATTAGATCATACAAATGCATTGAATAAAATATTCACTACATGGAACAGATAGTCCCCAAAAATATCAAAAGGAATTTTGTTGTCTCTCCTATATCTGATAGACATAAGAAAGATCAGGAAACATATACAGTATATATTTTTTTTACGTGTATACATTTTTTCAACTGGTAACCGGGAGACCTTCAGATGAGTCTTGTGTGTGTGGCCAGTTGGTGTCTTGGAGCAAAACAACCGACATGTAAATGTTTGTGAGAGTCTCACCTTTGCACAGATTAGTGTGTGCTAAAGACGGACGCTAAAGACAAAAGTTGGCAGAGAAGAGTCTCCTGACACTTGTGGAGGTTGTAGAGAAAAACGGAGAACACCATCCTGTTCATGAGACTCTCACGAGAGGAGAATCTAGTTTAAACTGACAGATTTTTATGGGGATTTTTTTTGTATGCTAATTAGATTTCCGCAGGGGGCGCAGACATCGACCTTAGGGAACGCCTACCCATATCCACATGCACTGCACAACTGCACATATGCTATTTTACAAGGATTTCTTAATCACGCAACATCAGAAACAGTTCCACTATATAAACAATTATTGGCCTCTGCTGCAACACTGTCTGTTCAGTATCTCACACTGAGCATTTCCAACCTTCCCTCTCTCCCTCCTTTCCCTCTCTCCCTCCTTTCCCTCCATTCCCTCCATTCTCTTCCCTCTTTTCTGTTCCTCCCACAGTTTTAACTTTCCCACATACAAAAATGGAGGGCTTTCAGCACATTCTGCAGCCCTATCTCACTGTGTACAGGACCCTGTCGGCCTGTTTCCTCCTTTGCACTTTTTTTGTTTGTTCTACTGTAATCATTTGGCTGGCCCAGATCCGTGTGGGTGTGCTGGCAGCCATACAAAAAGAGGAGGAAAAAAAAGCTACATGGGAACAGAGTTAAGGTTGAATATTTATTACAAGAAGCCATCTGGCGTCAGACTGTCTGTACAGGGGGCTCTCTTCTTATAATAGTTGCTCTTCTCCTCACGTTTTCTTTTCCGTTATCTCTCTCTCTCTCTCTCTCTCTCTGTCTGTCTCTCTCCTTCCCCCAGTGTCCCATTGCAAATATGCAGGCTCAGCCACATTGCTTGCATAGCCCTTATAATTATTGTATCATTATGTCATTAAAGGCCCTGACTTAATTTATGTGGAAAGAGTGCTAAGATTTATCTTCCCCTAACTGTCTCTGGGTAGCTTTGGGAGGGATCTTCAGGCACTTTTCAGGGTCATTTGACACATCAATCTGTAAGTTGATGAAAGTGTACAGATGTCGGATCTTATTTTGACCTATATTGTCACAGCAAAAATAATCCTGCAGCAGCAGGATTTTAATGTTTAGTCCATAATGCTGCTTGATGTGTTAGTGTGGTTTTTCAGTGAATTTATGTAAATCACGAAGCTCATCTACATTTCCTGCGGTGCAGAACAATTCTGAGCAACAAATGAGCGATCAAATTAAGAACCTACATCTGTGTCATAGTACTACTAAACATCAAGGTACTACACACCTGTATAGTAACAACTGTATGTCTGTGTAGCAACCGAAATCCTTTAGTGCATTTTCTGTATGTAAGGCAGATTGAGTGTGTGTGTGTGCATCTGTAATATGTGTACATTCAGACTTCCTGGTTGTGTAATCGCATTGGGAATTGGAGTAAGAACCAGCTGCATGTCACCCTCAAATCTCTATGGAATGTGTGGCATTCCCAAGTGAAAGAAACCCACACAGGAAGTCTAACATTTCTTCCACTGAATTCTACCATTGATTATGGCATATATAGTCAATGGTAGAAACCACACACTTACATTGCTTCCTCTCAATGTGTCTGGGTACTTATCTCCATAAAACAAACTAACAATCATTTTCTTTGCTTAGCACCATACCATAGTTATTTAATTCAGACTTTCAACATACATCAAATGGGAAATGTATAATTTTCAATTAGCCCAATTAATACTAACAAATATAGTAACAATCAGGACAAAGCTTTAGTGTTATGAAATGGTGCGTTAAATCAATTGTATTACATAGTATGTAAGTAGTTGTTTATATACATAAACTTGTGTGGTACATTCTTTTACCCAAAGTGCCTTGTTGGCACAGCTGTAGCCCTCTGGATGTAATCTACGATGATCTCATTGAAACCTTTTCATCACGGAATGTCAGACATCTAAATACCCATGGAAAGGACATTTCTGGTGTGATGTGGACAGGGAGACACTCAGAGACACTCAGAGGAGACAAGGTGCAGCAGTGGGATTAACATCAGTTACTAAACAAGTGACGTGTTATACAACGGAGGTGTTTACTTACACGTGCCTGTATCTGCTGGTTTAATATACTCAAAAACACTGTTATTATCTACACAGTGTGTATGAAACCAGTTTCACTGCTTAAGTTATGCATCTATTTGTGCAACAGAGGAAGAAAGGCATTGTGTTTGTTTATATTTCATTTATTGTATTCATTGGAAAGTTCTGTCATGTACCTTCTAAATTGTACGAGGAGCTCATGTGGAAGGCAATAAGCTTACATCAGGATTGAATAAACAAATGACTGGGTAATGTTTATAAAACGCTTTTGCCGTTTGCAGGTACACAACATGCATCCCAATTACAGAGAAATAAAACCAAATGAAAATGTAATCTCCATTCAGGAATATAAATGTGCAATCTTATGAGGAAAAAAGTGCCAAGGAGGTAAGTACCTTGCCAGCTCCATGAAAAATGATACCAATTAAAGCTTAAATTGCTTGTTTTCTCATAACGATCATATTTTCATAACTCTGAAATCAAATAATTGTTGCCTTTATATTAAGCACAATAAAACAGAAAAAATATGGTGTTTGAGAAGAGATAGTGATAGAGCTAGAGAAAGAGAGGGAATGTTAGTTAGAGAGGGAGAGAGAGAGAGACAGAGAGAATAGCCTCTGAATATTTTAACTACATTTCAGAAGGCAGTTTCAGGAAAACAAGGAGGGAAGAGGAGAACATGTGGAAAAGTGTGATGCATATGTAAAAGTTCTTAAAGAAAGCTCCACAGAAATATTGCATCATTTATCTTTTGAAACTGCTGGAAATGTGCATATGATTTCATTTTTGATTAAATGCCAAAAGCAGCACACTGGGCTCTTACAGATTAACAAATGTATTTATTTCAAAGACAGAGAGACACACAGAGAGAGAGAGAGAGAGAGAGAGAGAGAGAGAGAGAGAGAGAGAGAGAGAGAGAGAGAGAGAGAATGCTTTGCTTCAGTTTAGTGCCAGAAGGTAATTTTAACAGAAGGTCATTTTAAATTATTTTCAAAAACACAACCAATTAATGCATCAACTTTTTGCTGTTATGTCCCTTCTTCTGTCCTGAAGTTTCTCAAGTAACTGCAATCTGACTCTGCCCAATGCTTCTGCCACTCTGTTCCATCAATAGCTAGGAGCCTAGGATTTTGTCAAACGTATTACATCTGCATATATGTTATTACTGTCTGAATCAAACTGAAGAAGGACAAATCAATGCCCATAATTGCCCGGGCCGATAAGCTGTCATCTGTACCTATCAAACTGAAATCTGATATAAAGGGAATCTTAATATCAGGGGGGAGACAAGGCGGTCTTCCAGCACATACACATTAATTCATGCACCGCTAAGAACATACACAAGCAATTATAGTAAAATATGTTGTTAACTGTGTTTGTAACTTTGTCTCATGTTGCGATACACACGATAGGCCCAGCAATTAGTGATGTCATTTTGTGCAGATATTGTTCACTGTAATAAGCATCATTTATATTTATTCATACTTTAGAATGTATCACTTATCCATACACAAAGTAGACTGCAAAATGCTACATTGTATTAGCATGCCTCCTTTACTAGCCAGTTTGCTAGGGTAAACGACTTATACTGTAGGTTTACGTGAGTTGTGAAGTCATGTAATGTAAATGTAGGTTAATTATCAAGTTCATTTATTTATGGGTTTCTTTCCTAAGGCCTAGAGGTTAAGTAAGTCTACTCTTGTGTCTATTCTTTAAAACCAAATGAACACAGAGCTCTCAGGAGTTTGGATTAATTGCAAATAAAGAGGTTATTCTCTGAAGAGATGTGACTCAATTCCAGGTTTGGATGGGTTACTTTGTAAATGTAATCTGTTACAGTTACTAGTTACCTGTCCAAAATTGTAATTGTAATTTTGGATTACCCAAACTCAGTAAAGTAATCAGATTATTTTCCATTACTTTTGGGCATAAGAAGAACGCAAAAAGAATCCATCCAACACATTTGGTCATCATAGTGGTCTCTGACTTGTGGTCAGACTCACTCAGGTGGAACAAACTTAAACTTGCACCTTTTTCCAAAGCTGAATTGAATGTTATTGAGAAAACAGAAAGGTGTTACATGATTGCATAAATCACTTACTCCCCAACCCTGCTCAATTGCCACTCCTTCATTCTCTCCTCATCGAAGGAAAGTAGAACCTGGAATCATACAACTGACATTTGAACTGTTGGTTCAATTCTACAACAGTTCAACTACTGTAGTTTCCTGGTGGAAATAAAAGGGACAAAGATATTTAAGTAATTTTACCATTCTCTTATAGATACTTAACATGCATAGGAGCTCCATGCTGTTATTCAGTCCATTCGATCTCCATTGCTATGCTAGTAACTCTAAAATGACATTCTTAACAATATTCATTACATTGTGTTTACACTACTGTAAACTGTACAGTACAAACCTGAGATACCCAAATAAGAGTCACCTCCTGAACCAAACTTTAGTCATAGATGATTTCACCTCGTAAAAATGTTTTAATGGCAGCGTCGCCTTCAACATTCACTTTTGGAACAACATCCTTTTGGGAAATATGAAATGGCCAAAAAACAAAGCAGAAACAAACTCTTGATCCATCTTCACTCTCCTGAACTGTGACGATGAGTGGTTTTAATAACGTCACTTATGTCATACACTCTAACGATCTGTGTCACCATTAACTGGCTCTTCCATTTGTTGTGCCTGTTTCTAACTAAGGCCAAGTCTATAGAAGTGCCCAGAATCGCACTACAATATGGTTTTTTCAAATGGCACCCTATTCCCTACAAATGTCACTACTTTTTAACGGACTTATGGGCCCTGATTAAAAGTAGTGCACTAAAAACAGAATAGGGTGCCATTTGGGACGCAACCCATTCTAAATTATTTCTTTGATCAGTGTTAGGCCTTCCCTGACACAGCCATTTGATCTTCAGCAGGGTTACACTCGGCTTGGCTCTGTTCACTGGGAGATCCACCCACCCTTAATTGTCAATGTAATTTTACAAGCATCTTGATTCTTTACCACTGGAAAATGAGAGGATTTCATTGAGTGCCTGCATCCCAATGGGCTCTCATCAAAAGTAGAGCACTATAAAGGCAAAAATGAATGCCATGTGCTGACAGAGTGCCCAACCACAGTGGAGAATTGAGATGGCGCCATTAAACCTGGCCCCACAACTGTACTCTGAGCTGCCAAAAAAACATTACTTAAGAGTTAGAATTGAAGAAAACATTCCTCTCTCTTTCTTTCGCTCTCTCTCTCACTCAACCACTTAAGGATAATTGCTTGATGTCACCAATTGATGAAGATGAAGAGATCCCAAACTTTCTATGTGTGAGAACGTATCTTTTTAAAATGTTATTTTGCACAAGGAATGACTTTTCTATCCCTTTCATCTGTCATAAGGAACCACAGTTGGAAATTGTTCTGTTCTTTTTAACTGCTGTTTGCTCTTCTGGAAAATGCATCTAATATGTTTCAGCTTTAACTTGTATCGGTGACACTCCCATGGTAGTTATTGGGGTCAAATTTGTCTGCCTTTTTGTGAATTTGGGGTGACCAGTCCTTGGTTCCAAATATTCTCTCTCTCTCTCTCTCTCTCTCTCTCTCTCTCTCTCTCTCTCTCTCTCTCTCTCTCTCTCTCTCTCTCTCTCTCTCTCGTTCTGTAAGTTCTGTGGTCCCTGTGGTGTGAGCCATATGCAGAAATCAAACATCTTTAGGCTAAACATTCAGATACAGGTGATTCCTGCATGTCACAAAATACGGTGGGTTTTCAAACTGTTAAAGCTAGAATCCTTAATTGAAACAATAACAAAGCGATCAACCCATCTCAGTTTTGGTAAAAAGCTGAGGGATGGACCTGGAGAATTGTAACCACTCTCAAATGCATATAGAGGCAAGGACTGACCATCCATGAAATTATAATTTTAACCATGTTTTGAGGCTATCCAGTGTTTGTTTACATTTACATTGTACTGTATGTAAGGCATTTTCTCATGTTTTATTCCTGTTGGCCAGTTGTGACAGAAAAGTGTGACAGAAACTTAAATAGAATGTGCTCGTGAAAGGGAATGTTAGTTAGAGAGAGAGAGAGAGAGAGAGAGAGAGAGAGAGAGAGAGAGAGAGAGAGAGAGAGAGAACATTTGAGATGAAGAGAACGGGGGTCACAACAACCTGAAACATTTGGGCCAAGTTGGGTGGCAATTTTCTTTGTAGACTTTCTGAGCGGGTGAGAGAAAAACGAAACACAACTAAACATTGCCTCTCTGGCCAGTCTCTCCCCAACCCTGTGGCACATGCTGAGATCATGAGGAACAGGCGTTGTGTCAATAAACAAGGATGAAGACAGGGTCATGGTGACCACACATGGTGGAGCGGTCAAGGATGTCCCACGCAGGTCTGGTCGGGACGGTCGGGAATCCGCTCCTTTCAGAACGTAAACTGCAGAGGCTGCTGTTTCAGCTGGGTCCACATGTCCAGAAATGTCCAGAAATGCACAGCCCCATACTGACCACTCTGATAACAGAGACCCCAGGACACCCGTATCCCTCTTTTCTATAAAGGTCGCTTTATGTAGGTTACATTACATACACTTTTATCAATCCATCCAAATACAATGTGAACCATCCCTACCTGAGTTACTGTATTACAATAGTGAAGAAAGGATATTTTGCAAGGCCTCGATGGAGAATGGTCTCAGGCTAGTTGTACCGCTGAATTAAAAGACAGTGAGAGTGAGCCTATAAGGAAACCAAGATCAGCCAAGATTAGCCAGGAGACTAAATATAGTTGAATTTAATGAGACATAATGAGAAAAGGATGTTCCCTCAAAGTGAATGTGAGGCATTCATTCATTACAAGGAAGTTTTGTGTTCGTAACAGTTTTTCTCATGTGAAAGTTTTAATAAACTGCCTTCGGAAGAGAAGGTAGAACCCGTTTAACCTGCAGATTCAATACACTTTGTGTTAAGAATCTGGCAATATGTCCAAAAAAGGGAAAGTGTCCAAAAAAGCTTCCCTTCTATTGTATTTACCTCCAGCCTTTTTAGGACGTGCTATTTGGATTTTCAGTGATATGGATTTTCAGCAGACCATTTCCGTTTTCTCCTGCTAAAGCACAGAGGGATTGATTCAAGATGTTCTCTCAATTCCTAGATGTTTTATTTTATTAAAAACGAATTGTAATACACAATAAAAGGTTAAAAGGAAATGCAATCTGGGGAGATATAAAGGAGTGTGGCTGACAGATCTGACTGACAAGAGAGAGGCTTGTTGTGTTGTTCGTTATCTGGTGGTTGAGAATACAGGCAGGAGCCATGTCTAAGCGGCTCCACCATCTATCCACATCCACTGTTGTTACCTCCTTGCCACATCATTAAGTAGCGGGAAATGTTCAAACATTATTTCACATTTCACACAAACCGCTTCGTTTTCTTGTTGCAACTTCAATTCTTCTTCACAGTTTGGGTATTCAGCATTAACATGTCACTCCATTGGTCGAGGCCCTCTTTTAGGAGAAGGGAAGTGAATAACCTTTAAGAACTGCAATGGCATCGATAATGAACTCCGCTTTCCTAACAGCCTGTCACCAGTCTGTCACCAGGTTTAACAATCATCAGCTCCTCGGGAACGATGCGGAAGGACGGGAGGAAGAAAGGAGGAGGGAAGAGGAAAGAAGTGCCTTTCAAACCAGAGGTGCAAGGTGGAATCTGTGGCTCTTAACACATTTCATCAGATTCATTCAATTTGGGAAATGTTCAACCAGAAAATGAAATGATTAGCAGGTTGGGTAGATTGAGAGGAAAAGGCAGTAGCGGTGGTGGTGTCGTGGCGTATGGCCTATTGGGACAACGTGTCAAAACACCATATCTCCATCTGATTTAAATGATGTAACACTTCGATTCGTTGTAAAGGGAGAAGATGAACCTAGCAACTATCTGAGGTCACAGCAAAGAGAGAGTGGTACAGTAGTGGTGTCAATGACAGGCAAGAACGACAGGAAGTGGAGTTGTTATGCTGAATGTTAGAAACTAGGTTTTACTCAGAAAGTGAAACTAGCACTAAAAGTATACATATGTGACAGTCTGCTGGGACCACCCATATGAAAATGTATGCACGCACTACTGTTGGTCGCTCTGGATAAAAGTGTCTGCCAAATGGCAGATATACTCTGTGTCACCGTAAAAGGTCTCAGTCTCACTGCTAAATAGGCTTAACTTCTAGTTTATTAATGATAGATCAAAGTTGCGTGAGAACAATTGCCAATGGGCAAGCTATGTGTGACCTGGGTCCTGTGTGACTTTCTTTCTTTAGTGCATTCTGTTGCGAAATGTCAAAGAATGTATGACCATCGTCCTCCCAGGAGTGACAAATACATGTTGTTGTTGAGAACAAGGGGTTTCTAAGTTCCATTTTTATTTCCACGTTGTTTAAAACCCAGGCTGCAGAGCACTGTTTCAAACTATGCCCCACTTACTTGAACCCTCTCTTCAGAAGAGTACATTTGGTAAACGTGTGCTAGGGAAATATTTGCTTTGAATCATCAGAAGACATTATTTTATTTAAAGAGCCCTTTTGATGGAGGGCTACACTCGTCTCATGCTACAGCTGTGATATGGTTCAGCTGTCAGAGAAATCATTCAAATAGTGAAGTAGCATTACCGGTGTGTTAAGATTGTGTGTGTGTGTGTGCGTGTGTGTGAACGCATAGAAGTGTGTTTGCATGTGTGTGTTGTTTGTGTGTGTGTGTGCACAACTGTGCTCAACAGCATGCGTCTATGTCAGTACGTTGAGCTGTGCAGACTGTGTATATGTGTGTGTGCGCGCTCACCCGCATGCGTCTGAGCCTGTGTTTGTGTGTCAGTGTGCATTCAATAGATGTGTTACACCATACGGCTGTTAGAGAAGAAGACAGCCACACTGATCACTCGTCAAAACGCTTCTGGCTGCAGGTACAGCATGAAAAAGATCTTCGCTTTGAGAGTACCTGTCAGCTCCGCGCAGCACACAACATCAAGAGCCTTGCTTTCTGTCACTCCACTCTCTATCCCTCTCTTCTTTACAGAGGAATCCAAAAGATCCAGATACTATGCCATCTGTAAAGGCAACATCAAATGAAAACACATCTCACAAAAGCACAAGCGGTTAAGATTGTCACTTCAAACAGGAACAGGAAAAATTCTATTAAAAAGGCCTACCAACCTGCTCCATGGAATCAACAAATATGCATTCAAACGCCTGATATTAGCTCCGTATGAAATGACAAATTATCACGTGTTTTAATTCATATTATTTCATAGCATACCTTATTGGAAATGAGTTACCACTGCTCTTTCTTAGAAGACAAACGTGGTGGGTAAGCATATCATTCTCCCAAGCCCAGAGTCAGCTATCAACAGCATCTTGCCATTGCATTTCAATACCTTGAGAAATTAGGTAATAGTAGTTTTAATTGCAAAGTTAATTAGAACCATTAAAAAACAAAGATTAAAACTGCCACTAATAAAAAAAAATGCATTTAATTTGGCTATTTTATTTTATTATATGTGTATTTTGTCATATAATGGAGGAATTTCAAAGCCTGGGACAGTATACAGAAGGGTAAAAGGTAAGCTGCAGTAGATGTACTGTATGTACTGCAGAGTGTATGTTGGATCACTCCATAGTGCTTGAATCTAATCTTGATTAATGAACCGTCTAGTGAGGTGACACTGACAGATATGTTAGTAGGTTCTCTCCAAAGCACACTGCAGTATATTATTTAAATTGAGCGTTCTCTGTCTGTCGGAGTAATGTTATTAGAGGGACTATACTGAAAGACCTTTGTCACATTCATGGAAAAGTATCAACTCTAAAAATCGCTTAGCAAATACTGACAGATCTACAGTAGCTCTGCTTGATGTGTGCTGGGCCTTGGGTATGAACCTACAATAACAAAAGCAATCGAGGCAGAGAATAGACAAAAAACACCTTTTTGCCTTCTATATTTCTCAGAAAAGCATGTTTTTATTTTAATTTCTTCCTATATTATTTTGGGAATGTTAACCAACTGCTCCTCGTTTGCAGGGACAAAGGAACGGAACAAAAAAAGTATGAAAACATTAGTGTCTCTGACGTGTTAATGTTTTTAGAGCCGCTGACTGTAACATGCAAAGAGTTGCTAGTTAGATAATAATTACAACAATAATACAGACTGACCTCGCAGGCTACACTGCCCTCCTGCTCTGGCTAGTCTAATACACACTGATGTCTCTGTAACTACTCCCACCGAGGTGACATCTACTGTACAGTCTACAAGCTGGAAAACACACAGAGAGACACACACACACACACGAACACACACATCTGCATCTCCAAGCTGAATAAATAAATAAGGGCCGCGACTGGGACATCGCCTTACATCAAGGAAGGGAGAGAAAAGTGGTTCCTCCTAAAGACAATCAGTGAAAGTGGCCCTGGACAAATATAGAACAGTCTGCCCACTGCTATCGGCCTATGAGATCAGTACATACCCACAGACATGAGTAAGGTGGCAGAAACTGTCACAGTGTCGGAGAACAATACGCTGACCGGTTAGGATCGTGCTGGCCTGGCCTTTTCATGGTCACTCAGGCACGATGGGAGATATCCCAATATGATCCCCAACGTTCTCTGATTGGATGTCACAAACACACAATAGGATTCCAGGAAAAAGGAGGACCTGAGAGGACAGATGAATTTACATCATGAGATGTTTAGGAGATTTGACCATGAGGGTGGTTCTGGACTTGGGTAATTTGAATACAGTTTAGATATGCCGGCTCCACTAAAGGCTTCTATGGAATGGGTAAAGTCATCTGGGTAAAGTCATTCCAAAATGTCTGCAACAAACACATTTGAATTTGGTTCAGTTGTAAAAGAGAGGAAAATAGATCATAGTGCGAAGATAGAAGTCAGTGTACCACAAACATCAGGTGCTGCATAGCTACTGAGGTAGGAGAGAGCCGGGACGAAAGTAACACAGGGCGAAAATAACACAAAAATTTCAAGTTCAAGTCAGACCGTTCCCGATGCAGAGGACGACCTCCCTATAAAAAAACAGCCCAGTCCGACCATGTTTCGCCGAGATGTAGAGTTCTGTTTAGGTTAAAAAAATCTTAACGCATCTAGTGAATAAATGACAGCATAGGTTTCAAGTATTATGCGAGCTAGTCTTGGGTGTTAACTTGGGAGAAGTTACAGGAGAGACTGGTGGGACGAAAGTAGCACAAAGTTAACCCACGAGAGTCTAAGCCCTGTCTAAACCTGGGGAAGGGGGGGGGGGGGGGGGGGGGGGGGGTTCTAAGGTAACATATGGAATTGTTTTAAGATGGTCATACCAAGGATCATTTAGCTATTTTATTTAGAGTTTTAAGACACCTTAAGTTAAGGTATCAAAAAAATATATTTAAAAAAGTATTGGATGAAACATTTAGTTTGGTATTATCATAAGATTCACTACATGGAACAACAGAGAGCCCCCAAAAAATGTTTAAGGAAGTTTGTTCTTAAGTGTCTGTCCTATATCTGTGCGATATAAGAAAGATTAGGAAACTATTTTTTATTTATTTGTACATGTACAGGGCATTCAGTTAGTATTCAGAGCCCTTGATGTTTTCCACATTTTGTTACCTTACAGCCTTATTCTAATTTTTTTTTTTTTTTAGTCTCCTCATCAATGTACACACAATACACCATCAAAGAAAATAAATTAAATATCACATTTACATAAGTAATCAGACCCTTCACTCAATACTTTGTTGAAGCACCTTTGCCAGAGATTACAGCCTCGAGTCTACTTGGGTATGACGCTCCACGTTTGGCACACCTGTATTTGGGGAGTTTCTCCCATTCTTTTCCACAGATCCTCTCAAGCTCTGTCAGGTTGGATGGGGAGTGTCGCTGCACAGCTATTTTCAGGTCTCTCCAGAGATGTTTGATTGGGTTCAAGTCTGGGCTCTGGCTGGGCCACTCAAGGACATTCAGAGACTGGTACCGAAGCCACTCTTGCATTGTCTTGACTGTGTGCTTAGGGTTGTTGTCCTGTTGGAAGGTGAACCTTTGCCCCTCTCTGAGGTCCTGACCGTTCTGGAGCAGGTTTTCATCAAGGATCTCTCTGTACTTTGCTCCGTTCATCTTTCCCTCGAACCTGACTAGTCTCCCAGTCCCTGCTTCTGAAAAACATCCCCACAGCATGATGCTGCCACCACCATGCTTCACAGCAGAGATGGTACCAGGTTTCCTCTAGACGTGACGCTTGGCATTCAGGACAAACAGTTCAATCTTGGTTTCATCAGACCAGAGACTCTGGTTACTCATGGTATGAGAGTCTTTAGGCAAACTCCAAGCGGGCTGGAGCCTTTTACTGAGGAGTGGCTCTGTCTGGCCACTACCATAAAGGCCTGATTGGTGGAGTGCTGCAGAGATGGTTGTCCTTTTGGAAGTTTTTCCCATTTCCACAGAGGAACTCTTTAGCTCTATCAGAGTGACCATCATTTTCATGGTCACCTCCCTGGCCAAGACCCTTCTCCCCCGATTGCTCAGTTTGGCCAGGATGGCAACTCTAGAAGGCCTCTGTGTTCTTTTGCACATCTTAATATTTTCTTTTTTTTGGCCAGTCTGAGATATGGCTTTTTCTTTGCAACTTTACCTAGAAGGCCAGCATCCCGGAGTCACCTCTTCACTGTTGACATTGAGACTGGTGTTTTGCAGGTACTATTTAATGAAGCTGCCTGTTGAGGACCTGTTTCTCAAACTAGACACTCTAATGTACTTGTCCTCTTGCTCAGTTGTGCACCGGGGCCTCATACTCCTCTTTCTATTCTGGTTAGAGCCAGTTTGCGCTGTTCTGTGAAGGGAGTAGTACACAGAGTTGTACGAGCTCTTCAGTTTCTTGGCAATTTCTCGCACGGAACAGCTTTCATTTCTCAGAACAAGAATAGACTAACAAGTTTTAGAAGAAAGGGATTTGTTTCTGGCCATTTTGAGCCTGTAATTGAAACCACAAATGCTGATGCTCCAGATACTCAACTAGTCTAAAGAAGGCTAGTTTTATTGCTTCTTTAATCAGTACAACAGTTTTCAGCTGTGCTAACATAACTGCAAAAGGGTTTTCTAATGATCAATTAGCCTTTTAAAATGATAAACTTGGATTAGCTAACACAACGTGCCATTGGAACACAGGAGTGATGGTTCCTGATAATGGGCCTATGTACGCCTAAGTAGATATTCCATTAATTGATCAATTTGATGTCATTTAAATATACTTTTTTTTTTTTTCTTTCAAAAACAAGGACACCCCAAACTTTTGAACAGTAGTGTATATATTTTTTGTAATCTTTATTTAACTAGGCAAGTCAGTTAAGAACAAATTATAATTTACAATGATGGCCTACCCCAGCCAAACCTGGACGAATCTGAGCCAATTGTGCTCCGCCCTATGGAACTCCCAATCACGGCCGGATGTGATACAGCCTGGATTCAAACCAGAGTGTCTGTAGTGACACCTCAAGCAGAGCCTTAGACCACCGCGCCACTCAGGAGCCCTCAGTACCCTTCCCCAGAACTGTGCCTCGACACAATCCTGTCTTGGAGCTCTTCAGACAATTACTTTGACCTCATGGCTTAGTTTTTTCTCTGACATGCACTGTCAACTGTGGGACATTATATAGACAGGTGTGTGCCTTTCCATATCATGTCTGATCAATTGAATTTACCACTGTAAATGCTGGTGTGTGTAGCTGGTGAAAAGGTCAGGCGCAGGAAAGCAGAGATGAGCGAACAACGTATTTAATAAAATACTGGAAAAACAGGAATACAAATCCAATGCGCCCAGAAACAAACAGGCGAACATAACCAGATGAAAATTCCGACAAGGAACAACAAACAATCACGCACACCAAACATGGGGAAAACAGAGGGTTAAATAATGAACATGTAATTATGGAATAGGAAAACAAAGACAAAAAAAATGGAACATGAAAAATGGATCGACGATGGCTAGAAGACCGGTGACGTCGACCGCCGAAAACCACCCGAACAAGGAGAGGGATCGACTTCGGCGGGAGTCGTGACAACCACAGGTGGACTCCAATCAAGTTGTAGAAACATCTCAAGGATGATCAATGGAAATAGGATGCACCTGATCTCAATTTCGAGTCTCATAGCAAAGGGTCTGAATACTTTTGTAAATAAGGTATTTCTGTTTATTTTTTATATATACATTTGAAAACATTTCTTTGTCATTATGGGGTATTGTGTGTAGATTTGATAAGTAACATTTTTATTTAATTCATTTTAGAATAAGGCTGTAACGTAACCAAATGTGGAAAAAGTCAAGGCATTGTATTTATCCCCTTATTTTAGGCATCATATATACTTACATAATAAATAAAAAAATTGTACCGGGACCTTCATGTTCATGAGAGTCTCAGCTTTCAATATAGTTTCATATAATATAATAATATAATATAATATCATAATAGGTTGTAGGCCAAACTGTTCGGACGTTACAGATATTTTTGTGAGAAGACCGATTTTCGGGTTGTCTCATGGTCTGACAAACCCTGCTCTAACTCTACCACCTTTCACCGCAGATGTGGAAGGGCGATATTGGCGGATGTGGTGATTGAGACGCAGCCCATGCAACAACAAAAAAACATATCTCTAGCTTAAAGTGACGCATTTTGATGGGAATTTTTGTATTATGCTAATAAGATGTCCGCGGGGGCGCGACCATTGTAGGCCAAGGGTTAACTGATGACCTGGAATAAAATACAATGTAAGCACAGGCCATCGTCTCCTCTAGTTCATATTGCTTTTATAATGTTAGCAAAATATGAGACTGAATGTTTGAATATTATGTATGATCATTAGAATTATGCATTCATCAATTGACTTGATCGATCAGTTTTTATCAAGAGGTTAGTTGTTAAAAATATATATCTTTATGATTCTGGGGGTCAATAACCTTGTATAAAGCCATAGATATGTGTTAGGCATGATGAGTTTGCCTTTTGTGAAAAGAATAAAGACATTTATTCCATCAAGACACGAGGAGCGCACATGACAAGGACAACTGGAGCGGCCAGGATTGGTAGGGCTAAGCATGAAGTCATTGAAAATTGTGAAAAACATCTACTGCATTCCCCTTAAAGTGAGATGAGAAAGGTATGTGATCCATTTTATTCTGATTAATATTGTAAGGCGAACTATTGTGGTTGCGCAATGTTGACGCATGGTTCATTTTTATACACTACAGAACCTAAAGCATTATTTATTCAAATCAACATAAACATGACATGATGGCTGAGAGTACATTTGTTGAAAGTAACGGGCACTACAAAACAGAAACATAGAGATAAGACAGATATTGTGCACTTTTTGCCAGCTGTTACTTCTGTCCAAAGCTGGGTTACTTCCACCCCGCGGGCAGGTACAAAAGTAACGTTATGGTGGTTCTTTTCTCTGTCTAATGATACTGAACAAAAAAAAAATCACGCAACATACAACAATTTCAACGTTGTACTGAGTTACAGTTCATAAAAGGAAAGCAGTCAATTGAAATGAATTCATTAGGCCCTATTCCAAGGATGGGCCTGGGAGTGCATAGGCCCACCCAATTGGGAGCCAGGCCAACCAATTCGTTTTCCCACACAAAATGGCTTTATTACAAACATAAATACTCCTCATCAGCTGTCCAGGTGGCTGGTCTCAGACGATCCCACAGGTGAAGAAGCCGGATGTGGAGGTCCTGGGTTGGTGTGGTTACACGTGGTCTGCGGTTGTAAGGCCGGTCGGACGTACTGCGATATTCTCTAAAACGATGTTGGAGGAGGCTTATGGTAGAGAAATTAGCATTCAATTCTCTGGCAACAGCTCTGGTGGACATTCCTGCAGTAAGCATGCCAATCAGTGGAGGCTCCCCAGAGGAGGAAGGGGAGGATCATCCTCCGCAGTGAATTTAAAAAAAAATTTAATTGTAAAAAGATTTAAAAAGTTATTGTTTTTAGATAAAACTATACTAAATATAATCACGTCACCAAATAATTGATTTAAACACACTATTTTGCAATAAAGGTCCACAGTAGCCTCAACAGAACTCTGTAGAGTAGGACCATGGTGTAGCCGGAGGACAGCTTGCTTCCATCCTCCTCTGGGTACACTGACTTCAATACAAAACCTAAGAGGCTCATGGTTCTCACCCCCTTCCATAGACTTACACAGTAATTATGACAAGATCCAGAGGATGTCCTCTAACCTGTCAGAGCTCTTGCAGCATGAACTGACATGCTGTCCACCCAATCAAAGGATCAGAGAATGAATATAGTACTGAAAGCATAAGCTACAACTAGCTAACACTGCAGTGCATAAATGTGGTGAGTAGATGACTCAAAGAGAAAGACAATAGTTGAACAATTTTGAACAAATTAAGTTGCGGCAACCTCATGATGGGAATAGGGAAAATTAGAGTATCATGTAGTAGCCTAAACCTATCGATGTTACATTGAACTGGATGAATGGAATATGAATGACAGTCATCCAATATGCTACAATAGAAATAAGGCCAAGCTCATGAAAGAAAAAATCGGCCTCCCTTATCGTAAACGGCACTGACCGCCACTGATGCCAATTGCATGCTCCCTCAAAACTAGAGATGCATCTGTTTAATGATCATGCTGTTTAATCATCTTCTTGATATGCCACACCTATCAGATGGATGGATTATTTTAGCAAAGGACAAATGCTCACTAACAGGGATGTAAACAAACGTCTACGCAAAATTGGAGAGAAATAATACTTTTGTACATTTGGAACATTTCTGGGATCTTTTAGCTAAAGGTAAAGAAATGTTTTAGCTAAAGGTAAAGGAAATGTTCTTTGTCATAAATATGGTGTCTCTAGCTCTATCGATATCTGAGTAATTAGCGGAAAAAAGCAAAAGGTGTTACAGTGCTTTCGTCCCAGTTCTCCCCTACAACATTCTGTATGACATTGACCTTGTTTTCTCTAACAGAGACAGGACTAACTGATGCACAGGGGTAGGATCTTAATTTGAACTTCATTGTCGCAGCAACAGGATTTTTAAAGTTTAGTCCATAATGTTGCTTGATCGGTGGTTAGGCTATTAGCGGATCCAACTTAGGCTACATGGAAAGTAGAATCGTTTTCATATAACTGTGTGTTAGTGCTGGTTTTCAGTGAATTTATGTTAACACAGGAAAATTCTCAAAAGCAAAGAGTGATATATTCACATAGCGGCGTCTTCCCTCTGACCCTACACAGTGAGTGAGTAAAGACACCATCATTGCATTCATCGTTTCAAAGCTGGTTTTGACATAGATCCTATTTTTAGATGAACTTCTGAAGTATCCATGGATTCTAAATGTGGGAAAGTCTGTCCTTTTCCCTCCCTGGGCATTTGATGTTTCCCAGCAATACTCCCCTCCCAGCCCTCTGTGTGTGTGTGTGTGTGTGTGTGTGTGTGTGTGTGTGTGTGTGTGTGTGTGTGTGTGTGTGTGTGTGTGTGTGTGTGAGAGAGTGTTCCCCTGCGCGTCCGTGTGTGCATCCGCGTACGTGTGTGTTAGTGTTTTTGCGTAAATGTAGAACCAGAGAACTTCCTCTTCGGATCCTCTCTGTTTTCTTTTCAAAGAATGACATTCCTAAGCTGTTTCACTTTCGGACAGGAAGTGAATCCAAGCCAACAATGATTAAAGCTGGAGATAAAACCTAACAGTTCACGCACTGCAGTGGCTCTTCAGGAGTTGGGAGTTTGACATTGTTTCAAACACGTGAAATATTGTTTAATGAATTTGAATAACACAGCAGTAGGAATAGTAGTGGGATCCTGGTTCAAAGTATCCGGGAAAACTTATTGGGAGATGTGTAAAGGGATGTAGGTTTGTAATGAGTGTACAGTGGCTTGCGAAAGTATTCACCCCCCTTGGCATTTGTCCTATTTTGTTGCCTTCAAATCATTTTTGGGGGGGTTTGTATCATTTGATTTACACAACATGCCTACCACTTTGATTATGCAAAATATTTTTTATTGTGAAACAAACAAGAAATAAGACAAAATAATTGAAAACTTGAGTGTGCATAACTATTCACCCCCACAAAGTCAATACTTGTAGAGCCACCTTTTGCAGCAATTACAGCTGCAAGTCTCTTGGGGTATGTCTCTATAAGCTTGGCACATCTAGCCACTGGGACTTTTGCCCATTCTTCAAGGAAAAACTGCTCCAGCTCCTTCAAGTTGGATGGGTTCCACTGGTGTACAGCAGTCTTTAAGTCATCCCACAGATTCTCAATTGGATTGAGGTCTGGGCTTTGACTAGGCCATTCCAAGACATTTAAATGTTTACCCTTAAACCACTCAAGTGTTGCTTTAGCAGTATGCTTAGGGTCATTGTCCTGCTGGAAGGTGAACCTCCATCCCAGTCTCAAATCTCTGGAAGACTGAAACAGGTTTCCCTCAAGAATTTCCCTGCATTAGGCGGCATCAATCATTCCTTCATTTCTGACCAGTTTCCCAGTCCCTGCCGATGAAAAACATCCCAACAGCATGATGCTGCCACCACCATGCTTCACTGTGGGGATGGAGTTCTCGGGTGATGAGAGGTGTTGGGTTTGCGCCAGACATAGCATTTTCCTTGATGGCCAAAAAGCAACATTTTTGTCTCATCTGACCAGAGTACCTTCTTCCATATGTTTGGGGAGTCTCCCACATGCCTTTTGGCGAACAACAAACATGTTTGCTTATTTTTTTCTGGACACTCTTCTGTAAAGCCCAGCTCTGTGGAGTGTACGGCTTAAAGTGGTCCTATGGACAGATACTCCAATTTCCACTGTGAAGCTTTGCAGCTCCTTCAGGGTTATCTTTGGTCTCTTTGTTGCCTCTCTGATTATTGCCCTCCTTGCCTGGTCTGTGAGTTTTGGTTGGCGGCCCTCTCTTGGCAGGTTTGTTGTGGTGTCATATTCTTTAAAAAAAATTATAACGGATTTAATGGTGCTCCGTGGGATGTTCAACATTTCTGATTTTTTTTTATAACCCATCCCGGATCTGAACTTCTCCACAACTTTGTCCCTGACCTGTTTGGAGAGGTCCTTGGTCTTCATAGTGTCGCTTGCTAGATGGTGCCCCTTGCTTAGTGGTGTTGCAGACTCTGGGGCCTTTCAGAACAGGTGTATATATACTGAGATCACGTGACAGATCATGTGACACTTAGATTGCACACAGGTGGACTTTATTTAACTAATTATGTGACTTCTAAAGGTAATTGGTTGCACCAAAGATCTTATTTAGGGGCTTCATAGCAAAGGGGGTGAATACATATGCACGCACCACTTTTCCATTTTTTATTTTTTGAATTTTTTGAAACAAGACATTTTTTTCATTTCACTTCACCAATTTAGACTATTTTATGTTGATTACATGTTATCCAAATAAAATCTATTTAAATTACAGGTTGTAATGCAACAAAATAGGAAAAACGCCAAGGGTGGTGAATACTTTGCAAGGCACTGTAATCACTAACTCAGACATGTAAAACATACCCACAATAAAGTTTCTCAGCCGATCTCAAGGTGTGCTTCTGGTTCAGATGACACGTACCATCTATAGTATATTTATAGTTTATTTACAAGGGTTCACTATGCACAAATAGAGATATAAAATATGTATTTTTAAATAAAGCATAGTTACCCCTGTATTTTGTGTTTAAAAATGCATGAGCCATGGTTAGATTTAAAACCAATGTACATGCATTCTTTATGATACTCGATGTACCTGCCTGTGACACAGGTTCATGATGAGCGCAAAACATATCCTTGTTTCAAAACTAGTGTCCAGATTGTCTTGTTATCATCAAATATTGATCAGCTTACAGATGTGGTCTGATGAGCAGCTACTGTCTACTATGCACCTGGCAACTAAAAATAGGTTGTATGCCTTTAAATTAAGAACAAACTATATATATATATAGTTTGTAAAGGCATACAAAGGCATACAACCTATTTTTAGTTGCCAGGTGCATAGTAGTGTAGAATTGCCCATTAGTGCTTAAGCATTCTGCTGCCAGAACAGAACTGTAGCATACCATTTAGAGCAGACTTCAATCCATTATGTTCTGCTAATGTCAGTAAATATGACCTAGTATTCACCTGCAGAGGCTTTCCAATTTGTGACACTCTGCAGTCTATATAAGGGAAGAGAACAAGAGATGAAAGATGAGTAATTATCCACTCAAAAAAAAAAAAACAGAGGAGCAGTAGAAAGGATCCTGCATTTCCTACTCAAGTGGATGTTTATGTCAACTAAGGTAGTCGTAAAGCACTGACAGATACATATGATAGCAACACTGCCACCATTAGGGCACAAATCCAATAGGATTCTATATAAAAACACAACATGTTATAGAATTTCTGTTGAAATGAAGAGATCTCTCAGAGTTACTGACCGGTTAGTGTAGTCAGACTTTCCAAACTGCTAGAGTATGCTAGTGATCCCCAAATGCATCCCAAATAGTGCCCTATTTTCTATATAGTCCACTACTTTTGCCCAGAGACATTTGGGCTAAGGTGATTTATCCTTTCCAGTTTCCAGGTCTACTCCCTCCTAGCCAGCCTTTCCTCTCCTCTCTGTGGGAGAAGGAGGAAAGAATTTGGATTAGGTAGTTATGATGTATTGTCAGTCCCGGCCCCTGTCATAATATGACGGCAGATCCGGAGCCACTTTGCAGACAAGTCGAATTGATTAGACGAGTCAGTCAATAATGTCAAGGGGAACGACTCGTCACTTTTCCGAGGGCAGCTCATGTTCGAGTGCCTTTTAAATACACCCCAATCCCGGCGTTGTCCGTCCGTCCGTCGGATAAATCACATCAAACATCGCAAATAGATACCCGTTGCATCCTGTTCGACACTTTCTCCCTTTATCAGTAATTGCAACCGTCCTGTCCTGTCACTTTGGTTCAATCCCCCCATCCCTCCATAACCGATTGGCTTTGACAAGGGAAAAAGTCGCTCCTGTCAAAACTGTTAGGGAGGATGATATTTAAGAGATGTGCGCACTAATAGATATCTATCATAATATCCCTGTACTGTACAAGCCATTCATCAACCACTACGCTATTCTTGATATGGAATATCACTTAACTAGATCAAGATGTCATTTTGGCTGAAAGTAAAGTTATTACTTCCCTTTTATGACTTGGTGAGAGGGATGTGACAGGTATGGAGGAGAACATGTGGGAGTAGGCCCATAGAACATTAATAAGTCAGCATGAGCTATTAAATATTTATCTCCACAGAAATCTCTCTTTGTCACATCCTTTTTCAACAATGAGGACAAGAGTAAGATGCTACTTCCTTGAGCTGAGCAGGAGAGGAGAGTCTTGTGGCACAGGGCCACAGATGGCTAGGGATGCTTCCCAAATGGCCCCCTATTCCCTACATAGTGCACTACATTTGACCAGGGCCCGTATGGAAATAGGGTGTCATTTGGAACGCAGTCTTGGTTTCTGTCTATCTGTGATGCCATGATGGCTGTAGTTTGACAACCTGCAGAAATCAAAATGAAGGCCAATAAATATTAATGACAACAGCTACAGTAATACACTGTAAAATGGTACTGGATCTTTATGTGCATTGCCAATGCACCTCCTTCATGAAGAAAACATGTTTCATACAGTAAAACCAAATAGGCAAGAAATCTAGCTGCAACTTTGACACTGACAACAACAATCTGCTTGTGTACACTACATGACCAAAACGAGGTAGACACCTGATCGTCGAACATCTCGTTCCAAAAGGTCATTCTAAGGCAAACAATGTCAGGATGAAAAGGGCAATGGTAGAGTACAGTATGTTGCAGTCACAAGAATAAACTCATACACTGAACATACACTGAACTAAAATATAAACGCAACAAAGTGTTAGTCCCATGTTTCATGAGCTGAAATAAAATATCCCAGAAATGTTCTATATGCTAAAAAAGCTTATTTCTCTCATAAATGTGTTTACATCTCTGTTAGTGGGCATTTCTCCTTTGCCAAGATAATCATCCACCTGACAGGTGTGGCATATCAAAAAGCTGATTAAACAGCATGATCATTACACAGGTGCAACTTGTACTGGGGACAATAAAAGGCCACTCTAAAATGTGCAGTTTTGTCACACAACACAATGCCACAGATGTCTCAAGTTTTGAGGGAGTGTGCAATTGGCATGTTGACTGCAATAATGTCCACCTGCGCTTTTGCCAGAGAATGTTATGCTATTTTCTCTCTACCATAAGCCGCCTCCAATGTCGTTTTAGAGAGTTTGGCAGTACGTCTGACCGGTATATGACCGCAGGCCACGTTGTGTCGGCGAGCGGTTTGCTGATGTCAACGTTGTGAACAGAGTGCCGGTGGGTGGGTTTATGGTATGGGCAGGCAGGCATAAAATACAGACAACGAACACAATTGCATTTTATCGATTGCAATTTGAATACACAGAGATACCGTGCCTGAAATCCTGAGGCCCGTTGTCGTGCCATTCATCCGCCGCCATCACCTCATGTTTCGGCATGATAATGCACTGCCCCATGTCACAAGGTTCTGTACACAATTCCTGGAAGCTGAAAATGTCCTACTTCTGCATACTCACCAGACATGTCACCCATTTAGCATGTTTGGGGTGCTCTGGATTGACAGCGTGTTCCACTTCCCGCCAATATCCTGCAACTTCACACGGCCATTGAAGAGGAGTTGGACAACATTCCACAACAAACAGCCTGAAGGAGATGTGTCGCGCTGCATGAGGCAAATGGTGGTCACACCAGATACTGACTGGTTTTCTGATCCACGCCCTACCTTTTTTTTTTTTGGTATCTGTGACCAACAGATGCACATCTGTATTCCCAGTCAAGTGCAATCTATAGATTAGGGCCTAATGAATTCATTTCAATTGCCTAAATTCCTTACATGAACTGTAACTCAGTAAAATCTTTGAAATTATTGCATGTTGCGTTGATATTTTTGTCCAGTATAGTTACAGAAACTGCAAACAGGTATCACTGTTGTAACTGCTGTCTAACAATGTGTACCTATACACTTTAATTACATTATATTTAACTTAACCACCAACTGACTAAGTAAATACATGGTTTTTCCAGCACTTTGTATAAAGTGGTTCATAAATATCTCTCTCTCTCATCGCTCCATGACATAAAGGAAGATATCTGCTTAATATAATATCTACCGTATATGTGGGGTTAGGGCAACTTCAGCAGCAGGAAATGGGGACATGACTAGACTATGATTCATCAATATGCATTTATGCTGGAGCTACGAACACAAATGCCCATCTCTATAGTGCAATGCAGAACACAGGGACACATTACAACACTCCTTACGTGGCCTTCAACTGCTCTTAAACACTAGTAAAACCAAATGCATGCTTTTCAACCGTTCGCTGCCTGCACCCGGCCGCCCGACTAGCATCACTACCCTGGACGGCTCTGACCTAGAATATGTGGACAACTACAACTACCTAGGTGTCTGGCTAGACTGTAAACTCTCCTTCCAGACTCATATTAAACATCTCCAATCCAAAATCAAATCTAGAATCGGCTTTCTATTTCGCAACAAAGCCTCCTTCACTCACACCGCCAAACTTGCCCTAGTAAAATTGACTATCCTCCCGATCCTCGACTTCGGCGATGTCATCTACAAAACAGCTTCCAAATGAGATGAGTCGTTTGACCTACGTCAGATAGTGTCACGGTAGGCAAAACAATGGTTTCGGGGAATATGGTGGGTGGTGACGCTGGACATACGAGATCAGCCGACCGGGAGCGATGTATAAGCAGCGGTCTGGGTGACCGAGGTCCAGTAGATATTCAGATACCTAGGTAAAGCTCCGCCTTATCTCAGCTCACTGGTCACAATAACGACACCCACCCGCAGCACACGCTCCAGCAGGTATATCTCACTGGTCATCCCCAAAGCCAACACCTCCTTCGGCCGCCGTTCCTTCCAGTTCTCTGCTGCCAGTGACTGGAACGAATTGCAAAAATCGCTGAAGCTGGAGACTTATATTTTCCTCACTAACTTTAAACATCAGCTATCTGAGCATCTAATCGATCGCTGCAGCTGTACATAGTCCATCTGTAAATAACCCACCCAATCTACCTACCTCATCCCCATACTATTTTTATTTACTTTCTGCTCTTTTGCACACCAGTATCTCTACTTGCACATCATCATCTTCTCTTTTATCACTCCAGTTTACTGAGGCACAGTAAACCAACGAACGCAATAGCGTCACAAAACAAATGCCCACAGAAAACAAGTGCGGCAGCAACAAGTACAACGATACGAAATACGGCGCAAACCAGCCGGAAACGTACCACCGAATAAACAATTACACACAAGGGAATGACAACCAGGTGTGTGGGGAAACAAGACAAAACAAATGGAATATGAAAAGTGGATCGGCGATGGCTAGAAGACCGGTGGCGTCGACCGCCGAACGCCGCCCAAACAAGGAGAGGCACGGCGTTCGGCGGATGTCGTGACAAACTCTGTGTTGTTGTTTGTGTCGCACTGCTTTTTATCTTGGCCAGGTCGCAGTTGTAAATTAAAACTTGTTCTCAACTAGCTTACCTGGTTAAATAAAGGTGAAATAAATAAAAATAAAATTAGAGCACAGTGTTCGTAATGAAATATGTCTGAGTTAAGGACAAGCACGAGGTATAAATCCAGGAGAGAACATTATTTACAGTAGCCTGCCAAGGTGTGAACTTACAGAATACAGATCGCTAGAGCTCCACCGTAGCTCCGTAGCTTTCCTGCAATGTTATCCGTACGGAGAGACAACATTCCAATTCATTATCTAATTACAATGTTAAATCAGAAGTCATCAGAGGGAAGAAAAACATCTTAATTCACCCTGTAAATACCAAAATCAAAACTCAGCATCCTTTCCTCCTTCCGTTCCTAAATGCACGGCTGTCATAAAAGCATTTTCATCGACAAATGAGTCCTCGAAGAAAAGGTCAATAGTTAATTGAATAATCTATCACCTTGGGATGGAGAGTGTACCACGACACGCAATCAATGACACAGACATTAAAAGGTCAGGCTGCAGAGTTTTATGATAAGTCACCTGGTTAATGTTTTCTTTGGGAATAAAGTGGGCGAGCGAGTTCTGTTAGACAACAGCTAACATTTACAGTGCTCTCTCTCTCTTTAGCAGCGACATATAGGTCATTCAATATCTCTGTTATACAACAACTAAGATTCACTCACTCTCTTTAGCTGCGACCTGGGCCATTCAATTTCAAATGTCTTGGGTCTTACGCCTTGGTCAGTGCAATGACAGTGCATAACTGTTCCACATTGCCAGTGCAACACAGATGCTCATTTACAGCAACTTGCATCTTGCATATTACCGTGTGACCCACACCATTAATTATATATGAGGAGCGTTTGCTCATAAGGCCAATTTATTCTTATTCATTTGTGTACTTTGAAGCAAGAAGGTAACCTACGCTATGCCAGTCTTGTTGGAAACAAAGCAAGGACTATAATTTCAACAATTATTATGTAAATCTGAAAGAGAATAATCACGATCATATTCATTATTTATAGGTTGATTTTTGCTTCTTTCTATTATAAACTAGCTATGAGGTGAATGTGATCATAGTTTTTCTCCCCTTTAATTGTGCACATGGTATTATGTCATTTATTTCAACATTATTATGACCATGGGGTACAATCATGATGATTGGCAATTTGGCTGTGAAAGAAATTGGTACTTTCTTTAAATTTATATGCATTTATTTACAGACTTTCTTTATGAATGCAACAACAATATACACACAGAAGTATTGGATAATAGAATCCATAATAACAAGTCAACAATATTTCTCCAGTACCGTAGGTGTTACAAAGCACTTCTTTCATCTGCAGTTTTGTAATCTTCTTTAGTTTCATACTATTAGACACAACTACTGTTCCTGTCAATCTGTTTTGGTAAAATAGGTCAACCCCCCAAACATCCGATAATAACACGTCCATAGGTTATAAGGTTTAAGACATAGGCAACATCAATGGTAGATGGCATTATTTGTTAGGCATTAATGTCCTCTTGTTATTGTAAAAATAGGCTTTCTCTAGTCTAACTGATCCTCTGTGGCATTTGTATTTGTATGTCACCTAACCCGACATTGCTGTCAAAATAAACCCGACCCTCGTGCTCCATGCATGCCACCATTTTGAAAAAGATTTAGACTTCAACAAAGATGACATATTCAATTAGTCACACGGATAGGGTCAATCATCACTGTAAGCAATAATAACGTTGTCCAAATCAACTTACAGTTTTGCCTTTGAACCTTTGAGATTTTCTACATGAGTTGATATGATTTGTATAAAAATTGTTATAGGAGATATGTCGAAGTTGAGGTCCCAAACATACTATGGAAGTTAAAGTCTATGAAATGTGCTTATGAATAGTGCCAGTCTTAATTAATCTGCCACACAGTGTCATGGTTGTCACTAGTTCACGGAAATGCATCTTTGATCTCCCTGCTGCATATCCTTTATCCATTAGAGGCCAAATAATGGGTTCTCTCTCTCTCTCTCTCTCTCTCTCTCTCTCTCTCTCTCTCTCTCTGTCTGTAAATGAGTTCCAATAACAAAGATACAGATAGAGTGTATTCTAATGCTATCAAATTTTATTTGTCACATACACATGTTTAGCAGATGTTATTGTGGGTGTAGCGAAATGATTGTGTTTCTAGCTCCAACAGTGCAGTAATATCTAACAATGCACAACAGTACACACACTCTAAAAGTAGAAGAATGGAAAAAAAGGAATATATAAATATTAGGATGAGCAATGTCGGAGTGGCATAGACTAAAATACAGTAGAATAGAAAACAGTATATACAGTTGAAGTCGGAAGTTTACATACACCTTAGCCAAATACATTTAAACTCAGTTTTTCACAATTGTCTTAGGTCAGTTAGGATCACTTTATTTTAAGAATGTGAAATGTCAGAATAATAGTAGAGAGAATGATTTATTTCAGCTTTTAATTCTTTCATCACATTCCCAGTGGGTCAGAAGTTCACATACACTCAAATAGAATTTGGTAGCATTGCCTTTAAATTGTATAACTTCGGTCAAACGTTTCGGGTAGCCTTCCACAAGCTTCACACAATAAGTTGGGTGAATTTTGGCCAATTCCTCCTGACAGAGCTAATGTAACTGAGTCAAGTTTGTAGGCCTCGCACACACCTTTTCAGTTCTGCCCACAAAGTTTCTATAGGATTGAGGTCAGGGCTTTGTGATGGCCACTCCACTCTCTTGACTTTGTTGTCCTTAAGCCATTTTGCCACAACTTTGGAAGTATGCTTGGGGTCATTGTCCATTTGGAAGACCCATTTGCGACCAAGCTTTAACTTCCTGACTGATGTCTTGAGATGTTGCTTCAATATATCCACATAATTTTCCTCCCTCATGATGCCATCTATTTTGTGAAGTGCACCAGTCCCTCCTGCAGCAAAGCACCCACACAACATGATGCTGCCACCCCTGTGCTTCACAGTTGGGATAGTGTTCTTTGGTTTGCAAGCCTCCCCCTTTTTCCTCCAAACATAACGATGGTCATTATGGCCAAATAGTTATATTTTTGTTTCATCAGACCAGAGGACATTTCTCCAAAACGTACGGTCTTTGTCCACATGTGCAGTTGCAAACCGTAGTCTGGCTTTTTTTTTGTGGTTTTGGAGCAGTGGCTTCTTCCTTGCTGAGCGGCCTTTCAGGTTATGTCGATATAGGACTCGTTTTACTGTGGATATAGATACTTTTGTACATGTTTCTTCCAGCATCTTCACAAGGTCCTTTGCTGTTGTTCTGGGTTTGATTTGCACTTTTTGCACCAAAGTACGTTCATCTCTAGGAGACAGAACGCGTTTCCTTCCTGAGCGGTATGATGGCTGCGTAGTCCCATGGTGTTTTACTTACATACTATTGTTTGTACAGACGAACGAGGTACCTTCAGGCGTTTGGAAATTGCTGCCAAGGATGAACCAGACTTGTGGAGGTCTACACTTTTTTTATGAGGTCTGATTTCTTTAGATTTTCCCATGATGTCAAGCAAAGAGGCACTGAGTTTGAAGGTAGGCCTTGAAATACATCCACAGGTACACCTCCAATTGACTCAAATGATGTCAATTAGCCTATCAGAAGCTTCTAAAGCCTTGACATAATTTTCTGGAATTTTCCAAGCTGTTTAAAGGCACAGTCAACTTAGTGTATGTAAACTTCTGACCCACTGGAGTTGTGATATGGTGAATTATAAGTGAAATAATCTGTCTGTAAACAATTGTTGGAAAAATTACTTGTGTCATGCACAAAGTAGATGTCCTAACCGACTTGTCAAAACTATAGTTTGTTAACTTGGGGAGTGGTGGGGGCTGACACTACCAGGTGAAATGCAAGGCGCCAAATTCAAAATCCAAAAGTTGAATTATTAAACATGCACCCATATACAAGTGTTTCATACTCATCAAAAGCTCTGTTTCTTGGCAATATCACAGCGTTGTTAGATTTCATAAAGGCTTTACTGCGAAAGCACCCCATTTGATTGTTTGAGGGTAGCACCTCACATATTTTATCCATTACCATAAATTCATAAGCCTTCACGGTTCACACAAAACACATTTCACAGCAAAAACAAATCAATTACCTGTTGTAGAACTTCTGCTGATGGCTTCCCAAGTGTCCAACGAAGACAATCCATGGTTCTTTTGTTAGAAAAAGTAATTTATTATATCCATAAATCTCCATTTGGTTCGCGCGTTATAATCAGAAACTACAGCCTCCACTCCTCCATTGAAACGTGACGAGAACCCGTTCAAATTAAACCTACAAACTTGTCCAAGAACAATCAAAAATCATTTTAAATGTATCCTTAGGAACACTTTTACGTATATTTACTATTATAAATCAACCGGAATATAAACTGAGCTATAAGAACGGAAAAAAACACAGAGCGTGCCTTGTCGGGAGCGTGCGCTCTCTTCTGTTGACATTCAAGGGGACACTTCCTGTTTTCTCTTCTTCTCTGCTCTAATGCATCCAAAAAATATCTGAACACTGTCTCGAGACTGTTGACATCCAGAGGAAGCGATAGGTACTGCATTCATATGCCCTTTTATGGGCATTTTCATAAGGGAGGGGTTCCAAATGAGGCACTCTGTCAAAACCACTTTTTCCAGGACAGAAATTCCTCGGGGTTTCGCCTGCCATATCCGTTCTGTTTTACTCACAGACAAATGGTTAACACTTTTAGAAGATTCAGAGTGTTTCCTATCCAATGGTACTAAATATGTGCATATCCTATTTTCTGGGCCTGAATGGGAGGCATTTTACTTTGGGCACGCCAGGGTCTCCAAAACGGTCACCTCGTGCGCTACTCCCTAAGAAGTTAACAAGAAATGTGTGGAGTGGTTGAAAAACATGTTTTAATGACTCCAACCTAAGTGTATGTAAACTTCTGACTTCAACTGTACATATGGTATGAGTATAGCAAAAATATAAAAACATTATTAAAGTGACTAGTGTTCCATTATTAAGTGGCCAGTGATTTCAAATCTACGTATATGGGCCAGCAGCCTCTAAGGTGCAGGGTTACGTAACCGGGCGGAAGCTGCCTAGTGATGGCTATTTAACAGTCTGATGGCCTTGAGATAGAAGCTGTTTTTCAGTCTCTCGGTCCCAGCTTTGATGCACCTGTACTGACCTCGCCTTCTGGATGATAGTGGGGTGAACAGGCTGTGGCTCAGGTGGTTGTTGTCCTTGATGATATTTTTGGCCTTCCTGTGACATCGGGTGCTGTAGGTGTCCTGGAGTACAGGTAGTTTTCCCCCGGCGATGCGTTGGGCAGACCGCACCACCCTCTGGAGAGCCCTGCGGTTGCTGTACCAGGTGGTGAAACAGCCCGACGGGATTTTCTCAATTGTGCATCTGTAAAACTTTGAGGGCTTTAGGTGCCTCCTGAGGTTGAAGAGGCGCGGTTGCGGCTTCTTCACCACACTGTCTGTGTGGGTGGACCATTTCAAATCGTCATTGATGTGTACGCTCAAGGAACTTGAAACTTTCCACCTGCTCCACCACATGGGGACGGCCCGCCAGGAAGTCAAGGACCCAGTTGCACAGGGCGGGGTTCAGACCCAGGGCCCCGAGCTTAATGATGAGCTTGGAGGGTACTATGGTGTTGCATGCTGAGCTATAGTCAATGAACAGCATTCTTACCTAGGTATTCCTCTTGTCAAGATGGGATAGGGCAGTGTGCAGTGCGATGGCAATTGCATCGTCTGTAGATCTATTGGGGCAGTCAGCAAATTGAAGTAGGTCTAGGGTGTCAGGTAAGGTAGAGGTGATATGATCCTTAACTAGCCTCTCAAAGCACTTCATGATGACAGAAGTGAGTGTTACGGGGCGATAGTCATGTAGTTCAGTTACCTTTGCTTTCTTGGGAACAGGAACAATGGTAAACTTCTTGAAGAAAGTGGGGACAGCAGACTGGGATAAGGAGAGATTGAATGTGTCCATAAAAACTCCAGCCAGCTGGTCTGCGCATGCTCTGAGGATGCGGCTAGAGATGCCGTATGGGCCGGAAGCCATGCGAGGGTTAACATGCTTAAATGTCTTACTCACGTCGGCCATGGAGAAGGAGAGCCCACAGTTCTTGGTAGCGGGCCGCGTCGGTGGCACTGTGTTACTCTCAAAGCGGGCGAAGAAGGTGTTTAGCTTCTCTGGAAGCAATACGTCGGTGTCCGCAATGTGGCTGGTTTTCCCTTTGTAGTTCATGATTGTCTGTAGACCCTGCCACATACAGTGGGGCAAAAAAGTATTTAGTCAGCCACCAATTGTGCAAGTTCTCTCACTTAAAAAGATGAGAGAGGCCTGTAATTTTCATCATAGGTACACTTCAACTATGACAGACAAAATGAGGAAAAAAAATCCAGAAAATCACATTGTAGGATTTTTAATGAATTTATTTGCAAATTATGGTGGAAAATAAGTATTTGGTCA
>QNTS01001700.1:397069-408304 GCA_003317085.1 Hucho hucho | reverse complement strand
TCTGTGTGTGTGTGTGTGTGTGTGTGTGTGTGTGTGTGTGTGTGTGTGTGTGTGTGTGTGTGTGTGTGTGTGTGTGTGTGTGTGTGTGTGTGTGTGTGTGTGTGTGTGTAATAAAGACAGAAAGAAGGGAGAGAGAGAGAGAGAGTCTGGAATAAAGGGAGAGACTAATAATGTCTCACATGTGTACTGGCAAATTGGCTGCTAACACTACTAACACACGCTAGTAGGGAACGTGGCAGCGGCTTCCCTAATAAGCTCATACACTATGTATGATCACAAACCAGGAGCAAAGATGGTGAGCACTGTCAAAATAAAAAACATGTCAATCATAGCTCCCTACTGTTGCCCTTTACATGTTGCCTGTCTGTTTAAAGCAATTTTGTATGTTTACTTATGATGTAAAAAGGCAGGGGGAAATCACATCAAAACCTGTAGTTTCTTAAAAACGTCTACATGTCCAAAAGAAAATCAAACGGAATATCAAAGTTTGAGAAGTGTAGCTGTGTATCTTCAAAAATATATATATTTTTGACCTGATGGAATACACTTTACAGAAAGTACATATTGGAAATGTGGAATAGCCTAGTGGAATAAGCAAATGCAGCCATGAAAGGAAGGTGAGAAGTGTAACAAGTTAAAACCAGGGCAACATGAGCTTCAATGCTTCATAGAGCACTGAAAATTCCCTCTGAATTCCACAGTTCTACTCCAAGCCCTGTATATAGATATACTGTAATTATTATAATGATTATAATGATCAACAATGGATTTGTCTTATGATATTTGCGTTTGTTCCATAAACATAAAGACTGAAAGCAATTGACAGTAACAACAAATACCATTACATGAGATGGCTGCTTCACTGAATAATATCATATTAGCATGGCAGATATTTATACATATATTTCACAAGTCTCACAGGAGAATATTCAAAGCAGAGGATGAGGTATATCTCCTTCTTCAAAAAGAGTGGATTTAACTCTATGTGACACAAGTAACACGTTGATTAGTTTCCCTGGGCCCAAAACTCCAGATCTAACAAGCCCTGTCCTTTCTTCTGCCAGTCTTTCCCTTCCTACTGAACCACCACTGGTCACAAGAGGAATGAGAGAGAGAGGGGGAGGGGTAGAAAGCGAGGGAGGGAGATCGAGTGACCAAGGGAGAGAGAAAGAATGAGTAAGAGAGAAAGAATGAGTGGATGACAGAGATGTAACATGCATTAGAATACTGCGTGGGAGACTAGACCAGGGGACATGGAGGCTTTGGAGTATAATACCAAAATCAGGGCCCACCAATTTCCTTTCAACAGCTGAGCACCTACAGATCATTATGTTCTGTGCTGTAATGTCCTGTGTGTGCGCTGATGATGTGAAAGTCCCATGGCCAAGCCAGGAACCTTCCGCCCCTGTTGATTCAACACAATATAACGACTTGGAGAGAGAGAGGTGACTTACATTGCCGACCTCTCCTCTTACTGGTGCAGCAGATTACAGAATGCAATTTCTTAGTTTCTTATCCATAACCCATCATAATACAGCGACAATGTCTGTTGGTCACAATTCTGTTTGAGAAATTCTGTTTAGTGTGAGGAAAATACCACTGTATAGGGTTCACAAACGACCCCATCTTCCCCCACCCCCTCCAACCTCATACAAAAACCAACATCTTGGGGTGGGTAAAAAAGCATATAAACAGCACTGCTCTAGGGGAACAGGCTAATGAACGTGTGTGGACAGGAGAGAGATGTGTATTCCCCAAATCCACCACCACATAGGTCACTGGACTTCATTTGTCTACATCCTGGCCTGCACATAAGGGAAAAAGCATAACTGCCTGGGATCTGAGGAAAGAATGCGATAGGGCATGGGAATCACAGTGTTACGGTAGTTGCCAGAGCATACTTTGGCTCGGCCTGAAACACCCGTCTGTTCCACCTCTGAAAACTCCCGGCAAATTGTTGCTTCTATCGAGGCACCTATCAGGGACGTGGAGAATTGAGAAAAAGTATGTAGGTTAATTATTTATTTATGTTTAGAGACTAAATCTGGGTCATTGGAACCCTCCCCAACTCCTTCTCCTCCTCTTCTACCTGCCTCCTTGGACCTCTTCATGGCTCAGGATGGGAAGATTAGCTATTAACTAACCTCAGACTACAATCCTGTACTGTTATGATTTATTTCAATAATATGTAGTGCTGAGGCTGTGGATGACAGGGTCTTTACTCTGTCAGGGAGAGGAGCACATAGTCCCATGGAACAGAGAGGAGGATAGTTTAAGGCAGTAGACTAAATACGACACTGTGACACTATGCACATTCATGCCATGATAGAGGAGCATCAAAGTGGCAATTATGACTTCAGGGATGAACATTCAGGAAACACCAAATATTTCATTATAGTGTTGTTAATAATAATGTCCATAAAATGTTCTGGCAATCACTGAGCTTATGTCTCTGGCATGTGTTTCCAACTATTGCTCCTAACAGTTAGAAAGTTGGGCAAGCAACCATAAGGTTGCTGATGCAAATACCCGAGCCGACAAGGTAAGCAATGTGTAGATGTGCCCTTGAGCAAGGCACTTAACCCTAATTTGCTCCAGGGGCGCTGACGCTGTAAAACAACATACTTCACTGCACCTATCCGGTGTATGTGAAAATAAAAAATGTATGTATACATTTTTTACATTTGTTCATATATTTCAATGTTTATTTTGAGTAGCTTTAGTAGGGAAACGCTTTGTAACTAAAAATTAAGAAAGTTCTCAAACATCGGTGCTGTTATTCATTGAAGATCATTGCAATAATTACAATAGATGTAATAATTTGGATACATTTTATGTGGCATAATCTAGAATAAACAATTCTGGCAAAACTATGCTTTGTGTATTTTGGGATTTAATTTGAAATGCAAAAAAGGATGGATAAATGATATACTTCCGAATGGGAAAAATTATAAAATGGATAAATGGTCTTGATATGTTCTCTGTGTAAAATAAAAGATAATTAACAAACTCTTAGCTGTGTACAAGTTCTTATAATTGTTGTATTAAAACATAAACATAATTCTCCTCAAATATTATTAATGCGTTTTCTGTTGCACCTATTAGAGATTCTTGTCTCCAAGTTAATTTCATTATGGTAATGAGATCCCATCCTTACAGGACCTACGCTTTGATCCACGTTAATTGTCGTGATCTTCAAAGACAAAGTCACCACTTACTTTAAATGAATTTTACATTTTTTTAAGGAATCTTATGGAAATGAGATAGAAGTAATTAAATTTTTATGATGTATCTCGATATTTTTTTACAGGAAAGTCAATGGTACTGGCTGGATTTCGTTTCAACATCCAACTGGGGAAAACCAAGAGATGAGGAGGAGAGAAGAAGAAACAACTTTCAGATGCTAAAGATTAAAGGAACTGTGAATCCAATACTTAATTTGTACTGATAAACTTTAGTGTTTAATATGCTCTTTTGTGTTCCCAGCATGAAATCCTTGCATTGGGGGCTGGCAAAAACTTTTTTCCTCTTTCTTCCCACATCTCTTCCTCTTAACTTTTATCTTGTTGAAGGTTTCCTGTCTGCCCTTGACATGTGAAATAGTCATGACAACACTTGAACCTGCAGAAGTGTGAGGGAAGAGCCAGACCCTGGAAAATCTACGTCCCAAATGGCACCCTATTCCCTATATATTCCATACTTTTGACCAGGGCCCATAGGGTAGTGCACTATATCGGGAGATGGTGCCACTTGGGATGCAACCAGAGAGGTATCTCTGAATGAGAGTAAGAGAAAACCAAACCAAGTTGCAAATCAAGACTGAAAATTGGCATTAAAACCTGTCCTGAGGCTGCCCAAATGATCAAGAATAAAAGGGAGCAAACCTAGCCTCTGTCGACAAGTTTGTTTATTTTCACAAACCCTGTGTTTGAAACTTTGATGGTGCTCGACGCCATCCCAGGGAGGGGGGATAGTTATGTCTGCGTCCCAAATGGCACCCTAAACCCTACATAGTGAACTGCTTTCGACCAGGGCACATAGGGCCCACTTTATAGGAAAAAGGGTGCCATTTGGGATACAAACTATATGTTTCTTTGTGGAATGTTTTGATGGCCAAAGCAACAGAGCACAGGGTCACTGTTGTTTTGTGCTCCTCGACTGATCTCGCACCTTGACCCACAGGTAATAACTTGTGTTTAACAGAGCAGAGATGCTGTAAAGGGGGCTGCTTGAAGTGAGTTATGTAATTCCCAATAGAACACAACCTTTCATTTTCACATCACTCCAATTAATACTGTTTTTAGATCGCTTTTGACAACGGAGCTTGATGTTGGTTGACGATGTGAGTTTGATTCCTGCATGCACATTCCCTGAATGTATGTGTAAATCGATTTGAATGAAATTGGCTGCTAAAATGACCTTTTTTGTGTAAGTGTCAGAAATAGAACAACACTAAAGGCAAAGAAAATGCACCCTACGCATTATGCAACGCAAGAACTACAAATAGCTATGCAAAATGGAGATAATGTGTAGTTGCGTACGAAAAATATGAAGACGTTGTGCAGTCCGTAAATATGAAGGATGTAGGATAGTCATTATGCATTTGGTTTCTTGCATTGTGTACATACAGCACAAATTAGGCATAATAAGGCCTGGTAATTGCAGTTTATTACATACGTCAGTTCATCCTGTTCTTCTCATGAAGTGTTCGTCCAGTCCAGTTTCATTCTATCGCTCTTCATATTCAGTCAGAATCAGTGGATAGTATCTCATAGGTGAACATGGACAGATTATGCTTACCTACTAAGTCCTGTATTAAGTACAATAAAGCCTCTTACACACTGAAAATGAAATCCTTTCTGTCTGTTTGAGTACATAGGCAGCCCGCCAAACGCGCCCAGGTAGCAGAGTGGTGTACTGGACAAACACAGCACCAGCTGTGCACTGCTGTGCTAAAACGCCACCAACATCCTATTCTCTCTACCATCATTCATCATTTCGCAAACAGCAAACAGTGAAGTAATTAATTAACGACACAAATACAGTCGGAGCTGGAAGGTTGATGGATTGGGTCAATGTGGTGTTTTAGTGTGGCTGAAATTGAGCTTTTGGTTTATACATGTACTGTAGATATGAAGGTATGGGATGGAGGGATGGAGGGATGGAGGGTTGGATGGAGGATAAGCCTTCTCTAATTCCCCTGCTCACTGGGATTACCCTGACTTCAACTGGCGCTGGCCTGCCAGATTAAATGGTCAACCATTGTTAGATGTTAAACGTTCAACACATTCTACACAGAATCAAATAGCTGGGAGTATTATACAGTTCACGTTGGAACAAAAGTCTGCACAGTCTGACTGCAACCCACCTGGACCAGGAGTGACAACATGCAAGGACAGATCTGGCGTGCATCCCAAATTGTACCCTTTTCCCTATTCAGGGCACTACATTTGACCAGGTCCAGGGCTCATAGGACTCTGATCAAAGTTGTGCACTATTTAGGGAATAGAGTCCCATTTGGGACACAACCCTGATGTCTCTGAATATGTAATTAGTGAAAACAAAGTCACTTCGCTAGACCTAATTAAACTCAGACATTAGTTACAACGTAAATTCAGAGAAGAAGCCGTTGTGAACTGAAATGTATAGGTGGACAGATGCCGGGACATGTTGAGTGGTGAACTACAGCCTTTAAGCAGCCCTTACAAGGGATAGGGAATGATTAAATATTAAAGAATTAGACCTCTTACTAAAGGCTTCAGTCATACAAAAGTTATCCTTAAATCCAAACTTGCTTCTAAAGCAGATCAGTAAGAATGTCTCACCCCTGGTTCAATAATGGCCTTTTTCCCTTTATTCAGATTACAACAGCTCACTTTCGGTTATTTGAAAATGAAATAATCTCCAAACTTTTGCTATTTTTAAAACAAGCCACAGAAAATTGGTTCCAAAATTACAACAAACTAATTGAAGCATTACAGCAAAAATGGAAGAGGCAAGTGGAAGGGGGAGAAAGTAAGGAACTTGTCTGTCGGCCCTGCATTAAAGACCAAAATTGGTTAAAGAAAATTGTGATAAATAAAAAGTATACCCGTTTCATTTAAGGACCCCAAAATTGACCGCTGTGCTATATAGATTGCTAAATAGTTGTGAAGAGATTTTCGATGTACCGATTCCATGGCACATGGTCTATGAACTGATTCACAAAATGACGCCGGATTCAAAACTTAGAGTTTAGCAATTTAAATTATTATACAAAATTCTTGCAACCAATAGAATGTTATATTTATGGGGGATACAACCATCCCAGCTCTGCAGATGTTGCTGCGAAGAGACAGAATCATTAGATAATTTGTCTTGGTGCTGTCCATATGTAGCTTGTTTTTGGTCGCAGGTTCAGGAATGGCTGAAGAATTGCAACATTTACCTGGAGCTAACTATTTGAATTGCACTGCTGGGTGATTTTATTTTTTTATTTCACCTTTATTTAACCAGGTAGGCAAGTTGAGAACAAGTTCTCATTTACAACTGCGACCTGGCCAAGATAAAGCAAAGCAGTTCAACACATACAACAACACACACATTGGAGTAAACAAACACACAGTCAATAATAATACAGTAGGAAAAAAAAACTAATCTATATACAATGTGTGCAAATGAGGTAGGATAAGGAACATAAGGCAATAAATAGGCCATGGTGGTGAAGTAATTACAGTATAGCAATTTAACACTGGAATGGTAAATGTGCAGTAGATGAATGTGCAAAATAAAAATACTGGGGTGTAAAGGAGCAAAACAAATAAATGAATATGGTAGAGGATGAGGTAGTTGGTTGGGCTATGTACAGATGCAGTGATCTGTGAGCTGCTCTGACAGCTGGTGCTTAAAGCTAGTGAGGGAGATGTGTCTCCAGTTTCAGTGATTTTTGTAGTTCGTTCCAGTCATTGGCAGCAGAGAACTGGAAGGAAAGGCGGCCAAAATAGGAATTGGCTTTGGGGGTGACCAGTGAGATATACAGTGGGGCAAAAAAGTATTTAGTCAGCCACCAATTGTGCAAGTTCTCTCACTTAAAAAGATGAGAGAGGCCTGTAATTTTCATCATAGGTACACTTCAACTATGACAGACAAAATGAGGAAAAAAAATCCAGAAAATCACATTGTAGGATTTTTAATGAATTTATTTGCAAATTATGGTGGAAAATAAGTATTTGGTCACATACAAACAAGCAAGATTTCTGGCTCTCACAGACCTGTAACTTCTTCTTTAAGAGGCTCCTCTGTCCTCCACTCGTTACCTGTATTAATGGCNCCAGGGACTCAAATCCTGCAGTGCCAGACGTGTCCCCCTGCTTAAGCCAGTACATGTTCAGGCCCGTCTGAAGTTTGCTAGAGAGCATTTGGATGATCCAGATGAGGATTGGGAGAATGTCATATGGTCAGATGAAACCAAAATAGAACTTTTTGGTAAAAACTCAACTCGTCGTGTTTGGAGGACAAAGAATGCTGAGTTGCATCCAAAGAACACCATACCTACTGTGAAGCATGGGGGTGGAAACATCATGCTTTGGGGCTGTTTTTCTGCAAAGGGACCAGGACGACTGATCCGTGTAAAGGAAAGAATGAATGGGGCCATGTATCGTGAGATTTTGAGTGAAAACCTCCTTCCATCAGCAAGGGCATTGAAGATGAAACGTGGCTGGGTCTTTCAGCATGACAATGATCCCAAACACACCGCCCGGGCAACGAAGGAGTGGCTTCGTAAGAAGCATTTCAAGGTCCTGGAGTGGCCTAGCCAGTCTCCAGATCTCAACCCCAAAGAAAATCTTTGGAGGGAGTTGAAAGTCCGTGATTGCCCAGCGACAGCCCCAAAACATCACTGCTCTAGAGGAGATCTGCATGGAGGAATGGGCCAAAATACCAGCAACAGTGTGTGAAAACCTTGTGAAGACTTACAGAAAACGTTTGACCTCTGTCATTGCCAACAAAGGGTATATAACAAAGTATTGAGATAAACTTTTGTTATTGACCAAATACTTATTTTCCACCATAATTTGCAAATAAATAAATAAAAAATCCTACAATGTGATTTTCTGGATTTCTTTTTCTCATTTCGTCTGTCATAGTTGAAGTGTACCTATGATGAAAATTACAGGCCTCTCTCATCTTTTTAAGTTGGAGAACTTGCACAATTGGTGGCTGACTAAATACTCTTTTGCCCCACTGTATACCGTTGATTGCAGACAATTACAATGATGGAAGCTGATCTACCCCGCCCCCCAACCCCCCAAAAAAAAGAAGATAAATAAATGAAATAAAAAATGGATAGCAGATCTACTGTAGGTTATGCTCCAAATGGCACCCTAATCGCTATGGGCCCTGGTCAAAAGTAGTGCACTACATAGGGAATACGGTGCAATTTGGGACACATTTCTAGTCAGTTGAATTAAGTATGGTAAATAGGAGGGGGGATAGTGATCTGAGAACCTACAAGTGATTAGGTTTCAAAGAGCTTGGCACCAGCCCCTGGTATAGAGGCAGTCTGCCAAGAAAGGTTCTCTCTCTACCTTTAAAATGGCCACCAGGAAACTCAATCAGTGCCTCATTGTAAAGCTGTTTTCCTCTATGTTAAATTGTAACAGTAAAACGTTTTTAAACAGTGTCACAAAACGAAGATGGAACACCAAGACAAGAGAGGCAATAGCGAGTTGCTCCCCTAAAGTAGATGTCTGTCAGTCTGTCAGTCTGTCTGTCTGTCCCTCATGGATGTCGATAATGGCAGCCCCCCGCACCTCTCTGATTCAGAGGGGTTGGGTTACATGTGGAAGACACATTTCAGTTGAGTTGTACAACTAACTAGGTATCCCCCTTTCCCTTTCTATATACATGCTGACGTATATATCTACCTAATTCAAATACTTCATCTTACTAATGTGTCCTGATTCCTCTAGTAGCAGTATCCTGCTATGAGCACTGATACGTCTGTTGTTGGTATTGACAGTCAGGGAGATGGTAAAATTATTATTTTCTTTGTGTTGTGTAGCGATGGGGGAATTAACAAGCAATGCGTTGGTTGCATGCAGCCATGCAGGATTCACCTGACTGATCGTGCCTCTCTATCACAGCTGGTGTATAATGCATTTCAATCCACCACTCCTGTTAACCTAACCCTCAATTTGCTTGGATTTGAACTCTGAATTACAGCTTACAAAAGGAGTTTAACAGCTGGTACAAGAGCTTCTCCTGAATTGTTAATCACATGAATTAAAGATGGCCTGAGACGCTTCCTAGACCTCCGTCAGCATTGATACAATGCAAGTATACTGTCGGTAGGCGAGTCGCATGGGGATGCTAGTCTGTTATGCTATACCACTTCTGTAAGCATGCACTATAGGTTCAGATGCAAATTAACCTTGGTTGGAAATAAAGCCAGGAAAACAACAAGCAACACATTCACGTACAAAGACAAAAACACTTACATGTGAAATCAACATTATGATATTATCTTGAGAGGGTATTTATTTTATAATTACATTGGTTATTCACAGGCAGTGCAAGTTATTCGAAAACTATATAATACATTTGTACAGTCTGATTTCTTAGCTATGTGCAGAAATGAGAGGGTGAACTAGCCTAGCTTATGGAACATTGTTAGCTTTTCATGCTATATCCCAGCTGAGGGGACTAGCCTATCCTAGTTTATGGAGCGTAGTTAGCTATCCCTGCTATATCCCAGCTGAGGGCACTAGCCTAGCCTATGGAGCTGTGCTTGCTAACTGCTATATCCCATCTAAGGGGACTAACTTATTTATTTATTTATTTCACGTTTATTTATTTAACCAGGGAGGCAAGTTGAGAACAAGTTCTCATTTACAACTGTGACCTGGCCAAGATAAAGCAAAGCAGTTCGACACATACAACAACACAGAGTTACACATGGAGTAAAACAAACATACAGTCAATAATACAGTAGAAAAACTAATCTATATACAATGTGTGCAAATGAGGTAAGATAAGGAACGTAAGGCAATAAATAGGCCATGGTGGCAAAGTAATTACAATATAGCATTTAAACACTGGAATGGTAGATGTGCAGAAAAACTAGGGTGCAAAGGAGCAAGATAAATAAATAAATACAGTAGGGGATGAGGTAGTTGGTTGGGCTATTTACAGATGGGCTATATACAGGTGCAGGGGTCTGTGAGCTGCTCTGACAGCTGGCGCTTAAAGCTGGTGAGGGAGATAAGTGTCTCCAGTTTCAGAGATTTTTGTAGTTCGTTCCAGTCATTGGCAGCAGAGAACTGGAAGGAAAGTCGGCCAAAGGAGGAATTGGCTTTGGGGGTGACCAGTGAGATATACCTGCTGGAGCGCGTGCTACGGGTGGGTGCTGCTATGGTGACCAGCAAGCTGAGAAAAGGCGGGGCTTTACCTAGCAGATGACCTGGAGCCAGTGGTGGGTATGGCGACCAGTGTAAAGCGCGGGCCAGCCAACGAGAGCGTACAGGTCGCAGTGGTGGGTGGTATATGGGGCTTTGGTGACAAAACGGATGGCACTGTGATAGACTGCATCCAATTTGTTGAGTAAAGTGTTGGAGGCTATTTTGTAAATGACGTCACCGAAGTCGAGGATCGGTAGGATGGTCAGTTTTACGAGGGTATGTTTGGCAGCATGAGTGAAGGATGCTTTGTTGCAAAATAGGAAGCCAATTCTAGATTTAATTTTGGATTGGAGATGTTTGATGTGAGTCTGGAAGGAGAGTTTACAGTCTAACCAGACACCTAGGTATTTGTAGTTGTCCACATAATCTAAGACAGAACCGTCCAGAGTAGTGATGCTGGACGGGCGGGCAGGTGCGGGCAGCGATCGGTTGAAGAGCATGAATTTAGTTTTACTTGCATTTAAGAGCAGTTGGAGGCCATGAAAGCAGCGTTGTATGGCATTGAAGCTCGTCTGGAGGGTAGTTAACACAGTGTCCAAAGAAGGGCCAGAGGTATACAGAATGGTGTCGTCTGCGAAGAGGTGGATCAGAGACTCACCAGCAGCAAGAGCGACATCATTGATGTATACAGAGAAGAGAGTCGGCCCAAGAATTGAACCCTGTGGCACCCCCATAGAGACTGCCAGAGGCCCGGACAACAGGCCCTCCGATTTGACACACTGAACTCTATCGGAGAAGTAGTTGGTGAACCATGCGAGGCAATCATTTGAGAAACCAAGGCTGTCGAGTCTGCCGATAA